>JAKUBE010000292.1:0-14834 GCA_030674755.1 Metschnikowia henanensis | reverse complement strand
CATGCGCGTGGTCATGCTGCTGAACGCTGGGGTCCACGTTGGGGTCCACCGAAGGATCGATGCTTGGGTCCACGGGTGGGTTCAGCAACGAGGGGTTTCCGGGTGCTGCTTCGATGGCGGCAATGACAGCAACGTCTTGCACGGAGGGGTGCGCCGCCTCCTCGTGGTGGTGGTGAGGATGGTGGTGGCCCGAGTGCTGGAGATGAGGGTGGAGCTGTTGCTGCTGATGTTGAAGGTGTTGGTAAGGGTGGGCCTGGAGATGCTGGTGGTCAAGCATGTCTGGCTGGTACCCGACGGCGGCCGCCGCGGCGGCGGCGGCAGCAGCCGCGCCCTGGCTTCTGTGCAAGGGCTTTTCCACCAAGGTGCGGGTGTACTTGGCCCTCTTCTTCTTGCCGCCAATCATGGCGAAGTTTGGCTCCGGAGGGTGGTTGTGCGCGGGGTGGATCATGCGCAAAATCCACATCTCGGCGTCCCTCTTGTCCTCCTCGTAGCCGTCGAACTCGTTGTCCTTCTTGATTTTCTTCGACTTGTCCTTCTCGGGAGGGTACAAGTTGGCCACCAATCTGTAGCCACACTTGGATCTCTTGGTGTACGCGACTCTCTGTCTCTTGGTGGCGTCCTTGACTGTGGTTCTAAAGGAGCCGGATCTTTCGCACTGGAAGTACACTGCCTTGGGCTTCGACGAGTTGATGACAATCTTGCATTGCTCCTCCTCGTTGAGCACGGTCTTCACGTACTTGACAAGCTCCGGCTTGCTGCTGAACGTCTTGATGATGTCGCCCTCACCGTGTCTAGAAATGAGAAAGCCGCCGTTCTCGTAGTCAATGCCGGCGGACGGCATGCCCATAGGGTGCTGCTGGTGGGGCGGCATCTGCTGCTGGTGCATCTGCTGCTGCATCTGGTGGTGAGGAGGGAGGTGCTGCTGCATCGGCATGTGCTGCAACTGGTGGTGTTGTTGTTGCATCTGGTGGTGCTGTTGTTGCAACTGGTGGTGCTGCATTTGGTGATGCTGTTGCAAGGCCTGTTGCTGCAAGACTTGTTGCTGCTGCATCTGGGCGGCGGCGGCGGCATTCAACGCACCACGGTGGTACGCGTTCTCGTCCTCGTGGTGGCCCATCACAACTGGGTTCGGGAAGTCATGGCCGTTGGCTAACGCAATGGCAGCGGCAGCAGTATGGTCCATTTGCTGATAAGCTGGATGTGGCTGGCCAAGGTGCGGCTGGCCAAGGTGGTGCTGGTGAGGGTGTTGGAGGTGGCCCTGGCCTGAAGTCCTCTCGTTGGAAGTGGAAGGTCCAGACATCTCAAGACAAGTTGAGGGGTGAAAACTCGCAGAATAGCACTAAACAGCAACGTTGCGCGTGGCAGTTTCCGTGAAAGTTTTGGGAAAGCAGGCGGGTCGAGGACGTGTCGAGGACGTGTCGAGGACGTGTGTTGAGGCTTTGTTTGTTTACGCTTTTCCGTTTGGTCCGGGCAAAAGAAGTCCTGGGCGATTCGTCGAGGTGAGGGATTTTCCTGCTTGAATCTACTCTAAGGGGTAAACAGGTGGCGGCTAACTCAACAGAAGGGCTTCGGCAACACGCGTGGACGACTTGTTTTCGTGAATACAGAAGGCGGCAGCAAAACAGAGGGTGTGGATATAACTGATGTCCTGCACAACTATGGTGTTTTGTTTGTCAAAGGTCAAGTCCTGGACATAAAAGTAGTAGGTGTGTGTGAAAGAGGATCTGTTGATGTCGGGAGGTGGGAGGTTCGACGACGGTCGTGCGCGCGCACAATACGCGCTATATGCCGTATTCTGGCGGTGGACCAATCAGGTGGTGCGAAACGCGGGCTCTGTTGTCAAATTCGGTCACGCGCGACGCAGGATGCGGCAAAAATTGGGCAAAATTAGGGAAAAATTAGAAAAATCGTAGCAACAATCGAAGCTCTGCGTCGGAAAAGCGAGACTGGCACGAGACGGAACATTGGACTGAAAATGAGACTGAGGGCAGGACTGATTATGGGGCTCAAAAATGAGGCTTTTTTGCAACAATCAGCACTGGCTTCTAGCCAAATGATCTCCACTCGTATATGACGAGCCAGAAACGCGATTTAATTCGGGTGGGAGCCTCAATATCAGTGATCTATTTTATGTGTCTTTTCTGTCATTCTCCTCACTGCTTAGCATGCTGAAATGCTCAATGTCGTACACTCCCATGTTGTTGTTGATTTTCCTTTATGTCGGCCACGCATATCCATGTGCAGCATGTAGTCTATGTCCTGATAATGCTGGGCCTTTACATTGTATTTCTGTGCATCCGAATTTTGGGCATTAGATTGGACACATAATGTTATGATTATCAGATCTTCAATTCAAATCTTGTCTGTTAATGAGTTCTGGAGGTTCACAGAGTATCTGAATACTGGATTGGACGATGGCAAAGACAAACCGTCGTTACCCCATCTCAACTCTCCTTCTGGCATTTTCTTGTGTATAAGCAGTTCGTGAACGACGTCTATTTTGGTGGAGAAAACGGCGGGCATTTATCAACGGACGTTCATTAACGGGCTGGATCTGGCGATGTTCATGTTCTTCACAATTTCCCCACCGGCTGAAGTTTGTGCTGTTTTTGGTAGTCTCGAATAACGGGTCTCCTGTCGTGGTTTGAGAAAATCATAGGTCGGTATCTGCTTACTTCATCTGCTACGTCTTCGTGACTTTTGTCAAGAGATTTTGAAGCATCATCTGGTAATCATCTCAATCCACCTTGCTATTCTTCTCCTTTCGTGATATGACTATCGGTTTGTGCTGTCCAGATATTCTACCCATCACGGCATCTCAATTGGTCTGACCGGATCCGAGAACAAACTACTAGATGTCTCATTTAATCTCATTACTTTCGGTGTCACATGTTTTCGTTCAGATATCTCTATAACGAGCACCTTCTTTTCAATACCTGAGTATTTCAGAGCCCCTCGATTAATCGAAATTGGGGTTCCGACCTTCACAAAAAAACATTCACGGTCTCACAAAACTAAGCAAATTCATACCACTAGGAACATTGAAAATCTGGATTTTCTAGGCGGCTCGGACTTTTCGGTGCTTTGGCTTTTCTGGGCACCAAGACTTTTCAAAGTATACGCGCCTTCGACACTCAGATAACCCTTTAGATAGATCACTTCTTTTCAAAAAATCCCTGAACTTTGGAGTCCGTCTTTTGTAATATGTGAGGTTAATGAAGCAACTTAAATTGTTCCTGGCCATTTGTATATGATGAAAGCTTGCCCAGATTAGGCCTTTTAGATCAAATTGATAACGTCTGGACCATGCGCCTCGCTTATATGTTGGTGCGAGTCTTCAAGTTAAAAGCCGAGTATGGACTCGAGTCGAGTCGGACAATATATCGAGATCTAACAAGTTTAAAAGAGAGTCGGTTTCTCGTTTTCTTAGCTACACAGAAAAAGCACTCATCTTTTATTGATCTTATCAAAATGTTTATTGTACGCTGCGTGCTAACGTTTTTTCTCTCCACTATAGCATTCATGTTCCTTTTCTTGGCTAATTTAAGTGGGGCACGGGCTCCCTTTGTGAGAAACCTATACTTTTCAAAAATTCAAGACGAGTATGGCCAGTATATTTGGACCATGTATAATTTCTGCTCGTACACTGGGAAAGAGCTAACTGGGAAAGGCACGTGCTCGGAGACCAAAGCTGCATATCCATACGAGCCGTATAAATGGAGTTCGGGATTTTCAAGGCACAGCCTGTACAAGAACGGTAGTAAAGCAGGATACGCTTTGATTCTTTTATCCTTGCTTTTGACAATTGTTGCAAATGTCTTTGACATAATGGCATTTCTCAAAAGATCTCGGAAGCTTTTTCAAGTGTACAGAATCATCACTACTATTGCCCTTACCCTGATTTTTACTGGGGCAGTAATTGACACGGGTCTTCACAAAAATGGTGTCAAAAGAATAGTGAAAGATGGGATTTACACAGCAAGTATGGGCAAGACAATGATAGCATTCATATGGCTCCCGGTAGTTTTTCAGCTAGCGGCTGTGCTCGTGTCTTTCTTTTGGAAAGCTGATGAAAACGCCGAGACACCAATTTCAGAAAATACCGAAATGAGCTCCAAAAGTCCATTTGAGTATTCAGAAAGGCTGGGATTGTGATATTCAAGCTATTTCATTAATATCAGGTCATGGATCGAAATTGAAAGCTGGTATGTTGACAAGTAGTCAGAAGTATGATAAGACTCTGTTTTCCCTATTTTTTTATGAGCACACTTATGCTCGCCATGTTTAATAAAATCATAAACTTACAATGATCGTAATCCGTGAAATATAAAATATTCCTGAAGAAAGCATATGGACAGGTTCAGCTGAAGAGGCAATGTTCGAAATGTACCGTTTTCCAAGCAGAAGATTTAATTCCTCCAATGGTGATTTTGGGAAAAAACTTATAATAATAGGTGAAACGCACAAGTTCATTAGCCTGGCTTTGGCACTTAGTAATCTTGATTGACCAAAATGAGTCTCGAACATGGTCGCAGATCTTGAACAGAAACATCACGCATTCTTCTTCAAATGAAACTAATCAGGCGCGCGATATTGAATTCACGAAGCAGCCGCTCATGGAATTCACTTCTCGTAAAAGCATGTTCTCCAATCACTGAAACTTTATCAGGAGCCCCTAAACTAATATGCTGACTTCTGGCTCATACACCGGAGTGTCTATTCATCTTTTTCATTGTACTTTTTTTCGAATACGGCAGGGGGGTTTTCTTGGCAAATCACTGAGCCGGAATCGCCGCTGTACTTTCCCAACTTAACTTTGAGCGCTGATCTGATAAAATCTAGCCACTCAAGACGAAACAAATTCGAGGACCTCGGCCATTACGTGCCATTTTCTGAGTGGGCCAATCTTTAAAGCCCCCACCACTGCCTGCCATATGCAAAAATAGCTTACGGTCATGTACTGATTACTTGGCCAAATTATCCGATGGCTTTTGAAATCGTGTCTGTTGAGAACCTTCTTTTTAGTGGCTGGAAAAGATCAAGGGTTGTCTTATTCTGTAAGTACTTTTCTTCTAAGAAAAGATGATTAATATTCCGCTGGGTCGCTTCTCAACGCCGGAATTCGAGCGCCTCTTTGCCTCCTGAGTAACAATAACATCTGCCCTTGCTGGTACACATTATCTATTGTTGAAAAGTTTTTTTTTTCTCTGCTTGTGCATAAAAGGTCCGGATATCGGGATATGGCTCATGTTATATTCAAGCTTAAAGTTGTTTAAGATTGCGTGCCATTCCACCTCCCTTCGTTTTTTTTGCAGTCACAGAGCCATATGTGCCATGGTCCAAATATACACCTTCCTCTTTCTACATCTGGCTGCAGCAGTCGTGCCTTTCCGGTTCTGGGACCAGCCACATGAAGTTTTTATCGGTTGCGAAAAATACATTGATAGCATCATCACGTTTCTGGATGAGAGAGACATACCTCTGTATTGGTGCGGAGACATTAGGGCTTTGAAAACCATGATAACGTGCTTGTTAAAAAGCGAGCTTTCGTTTAGCCAGGCCGAGACCATCCTCGAAGAAAAGTGTCAACTAAGCGTGAGCCGATTCAACGAAAAAATCCAGGAATTGGCCAACAAAGATCATGCGGACCCGACCACACTAGATCCTCAGCCGGCTCTTTTCATTCCTGGGCCAATCTTCTTAAATGACACAAAAATTCTAGAGAGCAAGGAGAAAAACGTGCAGTTCTACGAGATGAAAGATCGAGCCATGCACTTTGGCTTGATTCTCAACTGCTATTGGCTCATGGTGTTTCTCACTGCGGCCCTTATAAACTGGCTGCTCTTCTTGTTCCCAACTTTCTATCGGTGCCTAAATGGACGTCTTTTGAACTGCGTACGCGGATACTTCACGCTACCGGCGCTTGGGAAAAGCCACAAAATGCTCTCGAAACGAGCGCTTGGCTTTATGCATTTCTACTCCCCCTCGCGGATGGAGAGTACCATAATAACCGTGTTTCTACTTCTCTCGCTTCTCCTTTGCAGTATACGGTACCCCCTGGCCAGCGGCACAACACACTTCCAGGCCAAAACGAAGGACTATGTCCATTATGTCGCAAACCGAAGCGCCATTATGTCCACCACTCTCGTGCCTCTTGTGATCTTGCTTTCCGGGAGAAACAACATCTTGCAGTGGGCGACTCAATGGGACCACTCCACATTCTTGCTTTACCATCGATGGGTAGCAAGAGTGGCTAGCGTTGGGATCTTCATCCATTCAGTGTCTGCCTCGATATCACTAGACTTCTCGGGTATCTACCATGAGGTCATGGGCTCGTGGTACATTATTTGGGGCACTGTGGGCACCGTTGCGTGTGCCTTATTAGCAGCATCTAGTTTCCTCTACTTTCGCCGCCATTGCTACGAGACGTTTTTCATCATGCATCTTGTATTGGCCGTTGTCTTTTTGATTGGCTCCTGGTATCATCTCGAGCGGTTGGGGTACCTGTTTCTCATGACAATCTCCATCTCGCTTTTCTTAGGCGACCGGTTCCTCAGGTACATCCGGCTTTTTTGCTTTGGCTTCCCGACTGCGTTCATCACCATGCATGGCGGCGAAACGCTCCGAGTGGAAATTCCTCGCCCTCGTTACTATGTCAGTATACCAGGGGGCCATGGGTGGTTGACTTTTGGCCGATATTTCTGGCAGTCGCATCCTTTTTCGTGCATCGACTCACCGACGAAGAAAAATACCGTGGTCTTCCTATGTGGTATCAAGCTGGGCGTCACTCGAAGAATCGCACGGAAAGTGGAGGCCTCCTCTGGACGAGGCATCAGCATGAGGGTGGCGATGGAAGGTGTCTACGGAAACGTGACCCCCATCAGAGGATATGACCTGGTTATCTACATAGCAGGCGGCAAGGGTTTCCCGGGTATATTCTCTGAGGCACACGCTAAAGCTGTGCAATGTGATAACTCTTCTGAAAAGGTCAAGTTCATATGGATCACAACCAACACAGCCTCTTTGGAATGTTGCGTTGATGAATTGGCTGCCTTAGAAAAATCAGGAATAGAAGCCACCGTTTATTTCACCAGGGAGCAGGAGAAAGACTCAGCGGCTGATGGCGTACGTACAGATGGACGCAATGAACCTATTTCTTTCCTGTGCCCAAGCAAGGCAAGAACAATTGAGCTGGTGGACATTGCAAAGAAGTTTCCCAGTATCAGTTTTGCCTATTACAAGCCTGATATTCGGGATATTGTGGCCTCAGAGACCGAGCAGTGCAAGAAAAGCATTGCGTTTGTTAGTTGCGGCCACCCGGCGATGGTGGATTCGATGCGGGTCTCAATAGTGAGGATTTTGCGGAAGACGAAAAAACGGGTCGACTACTTCGACCAACTCCAGGGATGGGCATAAAAAGACAGTGATGTTATAACAATGACGCGAGGAATACATAATATCAATCTTTACTCATGACAAGAGACTTTCGATTTTTGCTTGCGCTTTCAATTTTTCAATTTGTTCGTTGCAGTCCTCAAATTTTCTGACATTGAATTAGCAAAAGCGACGCGAAACGGAAAGACGAGCTGTTGATTATTTGAAAGTAAGTACTCACCAAAAAATTGGCGAAACACGCCTAAAATAACAAAACTTTCAGCAATTGACTCAATATGATTTGGAGTAAGTTTGATTGCTTTCGTAGGTAGCCCGATCATTACAAATGTCGACCATTGGTGTTCAACTAGTGTGTTCTGAAAGCAGGCCGGGACCCCGCACATTTGGAAGTGCACCTAAGAGCAAACCAAACTATGAACCATCAGGTTTAAATCAAAGTTATTCTTTGTTAGAAATAGACCCCCGATTGGGTTTAAAAATCATGAGCTTTATTAAAAGGTCAAAAGCTCAAAGCCTAGACGCGGAGCTCCATTGGCTCGTCCTGCTGATGATCACTCCGGAATTTCCGCAGTTGATCGAGGCTCTTCAGATCTGCTCCAACCTTCTTCTATATAACTCACCTGTGCACCCCGACAAAACACAAAGAATCGAGCGGGGCCCGAGCATAACGCTTCCTGTCTCTTCAGGAAAACTAGATGATCTCAAAGGTATACTAGTAAGAGACGGAGCGTACATCACGAAGATGAACGTACAACTCAAAGAACGCCACTTCAATCGCGTGATCAATAAGCTTCAGCTCCAAAAACCGATTTTGCTTCCGCAGATCATCACGGCAAAGAAAAGCATTGACAACTCGATCGAGCTCATCGTGCAGGCAACTTCAGTATTTGATGAACCGTCGGCCAGCCGATGTGATGCTCAGTCTCATAGTGTGCTTATATCAGTATTTGAGAAACTCCTCCGCGAGCTTCAGACGGCCAAACACAGTCTCCAACTACCGACGCAGCCCGAGCTCGTGTTCCCTCTTCATTGCACTGAACCCAATTATTTCGACCCTGCGTTGCTGGCGCATATCGCGTTGGATGTATATATTAGCCAGGCCGAGGTGTGTATTGACCTCAAGGATCTTTCGAAAGTGGAGGAGAAACCGTGGTGTGAGATTGACGAGAAAACAGGCAAGTCGTACGTAGACCAGATCCGTGACCAGATGTCAGCGGGTAAAACAGACGCCATTGGGGGATCCCTCGAGCACGAAAAAGCCGACCGCGGCTTGCTAGGCAGCGTGTTTTCCCACTTACTGCTCAAACACAAATACGAGCCGCAGGACTATATCACGCGGTGTGTCACGTACAACAACATGGTGGTGATTGTAAATAAGAAAATCGAGGTGTCGAGCGCGGACCCTGTTCTTGTGAGTGCCTTTACTAAGCTCGACTCGGTGGAGTATATGGTGAGCAGCTTTTTGGACAATATTCGTACGCTCTATAAGCAATGAGGGAAAGGGGGTGAGATCAACGAAATGTATATACAGAGACTGTTCATCAGAGACTAAATCATGGTCTATTGAGCTTCTTGACTTTGCTGGAAAAGATAAACAAGGGTGGCTCTCGAAGTGGACAGATGGTGTTTCATATTTCGCAGCCACGACTGAACAGCGTGGGAGTTGCAAGATGATAACAAGACCCATGATGACTGGAACTGATTTGTAGGAAGGCTGAAACTAGTTCTGTTTAAAATAGGATGTAGCCACGTTACGATGTACATCTTATTTGCCAAACTTGAGGCGGGATTGACGGTAACATCGAAACCGCGCTGGCGTGAATTTTTTATTCCGCTTGTAATATCGATGATCGAAAATGTGAAGGTCTCTAACCAGACACGAGGCTAATTGTTCTCTGGACTTAGACAGTCTGAATGTAGTCATCATTAAACTGCTCTTTGAGTGCAAGTTGTATTAGCACCCAGCAGGGTTACTAATGAGAATTATGTAATCATTTCAACGTCAAGGTGATTGAGTTGCTGTTCAAGTTTAATTGAAATTGAAAAGCCACAAAAGGTAATGGATGACTAGTTGAGGCACTGCTTTCACGATGCTATTTATTGCTTCGCTTGGGCTCTTTAGATGCGAGGTGTGGGGGCACAACGCACGGCAAGTGATGCTATATTGTTGCATGTTAAGTCCAAAACACTGACTATACAATTGAGCGGTGAAAAGACTGCACTTCCAAACTTTAAGCTTGATTTCACATGGACAGAGGCATCTGATGAGGTCTCTGGCACAGATTCAATCAGCCTATGAACTAGACTAGTCCTACCGATATGGAGCAAACTGAGCCTCGATATTTCTACGCTATTAAACCTTGTGTCTAATGTGGGGGGCTTATGCATTGGATATGCCATTCAGCAAAAGTAGTATTATCACGTCGATCTAAAATCTGGCGCAAGAGCAGTAATGAAGTGCATTGTATGGGGCCGGTTTCAAGTGACCAGTAATTCACTAAGCTTTGCAAGAGACTACCTTAGTACTCTGGGAACAAATATACTTCCTAGGTATCAAAAAAAAAATACGAAAAAACAAAGTAGCGGAAAGGCATTATCGTTTCACTCACAGATTTCAAAATTTTTTTTTTTTCAAATATCACCACCTTCTTCATCGAATGCCTCTAAGCTCCAGCCTGAATCGCCACGCGCGCTTCCAGCGGCGACGCCCGGTGACATCATAACCACGATCGGTACTACCGACCTCTTTTCCTTCCAAGGCACATGCTCCCGAGCCTTTTCAGACCACGTGCATTACTTAGAAACAGAGTCTTTAGCATAGCAAGTCTGGTACGTTCCACAGCATTTCTATCCAGCATGTCGCCTCCATACACAGTGTTGGCAGAAGACTCGGCTATAGAGAAGCCGATGCTAGATGATAGAAAGTACAGGTTCTTGAAATTAGCGCAAAATGATCTCCATGCATTGGTCATCCACGACCCGGCCACCGACAAGTCGGCTGCTTCTTTAGACGTGAACGTAGGCTCGTTCGCCGATCGAAAATACACGATCTCCGGCTTGGCGCATTTCTGTGAGCACTTGCTTTTCATGGGCACAGAAAAGTATCCGGAGGAAAACGAGTACGCGAGCTACTTATCGAGACATTCGGGCCATTCAAATGCATACACAGCCGCCGAGCACACAAACTACTATTTCGAGGTGGGGTCCGATCATTTGGAAGGGGCGCTCGACCGGTTTGCCCAGTTTTTCATCAGCCCGCTTTTCAGCAAAAGTTGCAAGGACCGCGAGATCCGGGCGGTCGACTCGGAAAACAAGAAAAACCTCCAGAACGATATCTGGCGCATGTACCAGCTCGACAAGCTGACCAGCAACCCACAGCATCCATACAATGGGTTTTCTACTGGCAACTATGCCACCCTAAACGACGAGCCCGAGAGCAGAGGACTCAATGTCCGCGACGTATTGCTTCAGTTTTATGAGGAGCAGTACTCGGCGAATCTCATGAGCTTAGTTATTTTGGGCTCAGAGCCGCTCGACACATTAACAAACTGGGCCGTAGAGATGTTTTCTGCGGTTCCCAACGCATCTCTTCCCAGGCCTTTCTACAACAACGAGCTCATATATTCACCAGAGCAATTGGGCAAGTTCATCAAGGCCAAGCCGATCATGGACAAAAACCAGTTGGAGCTTTCGTTCATGATTCCAGACGATATGGAGAAGCACTGGCAGACTAAACCAGGGCAGTACTTCTCGCATCTTTTGGGCCACGAGTGCAAAGGGTCCTTGTGCTACTTTCTTAAGGAGAAAAACTGGATTACCTCGTTGTCTGCGGGGAACATGAAAGTGTGCCAGGGTAGCTCCTTGATGATGGTGGAAGTGGAGCTTACTCCCGAAGGGTTGGAGAAATGGCAAGACATCGTGGTGCATATTTTCGAGTACCTCGAGATGTTGCATTCTCGCGACCCCGAGGAGTGGATCTGGAAAGAGGTCAGCGAGATGTCCAAGATCGATTTTCGGTTCAAGCAAAAACTGGGCACATCGTCCACCGTTTCCAAGATGAGTAACCAGTTGTGCAAGTTTGCCAGCGACACGCCCATTCCGCCAGCGAGTCTTTTGAGCCACACGATTCTCAGCGAGTTTGATGCGGAGAAAATCAAGACGTACGGCTCGTACTTGGTCCCTTCAAACGTGCGTATCAATCTCACGTCGCAGCTGTTCCAAGATTTGCCGTCTACAGAGAAGTGGTACGGCACTGAGTACTTGTTGGAGAACATCCCCCGAGATCTTTCTGATGCAATTGAAAACGTGTCTCTCAACCCGAGCTTCCATATGGCTGCCCCCAACAGCTTTATCCCGGAAGACTTTTCTGTACGTGGAGAAAAAGCAGCGCGTCCTCTTGGCCATCCTTATCTTATCGCAGACACAAACAGACACGAAACGTGGTTCAAGCAGGACGACACTTTTGAGGTCCCTAAAGGACATATCAACTTGAACATACAAGCCCCTTCGTTGGGCGAGTCGCTTGAATCGGCGGTTCTCGGCACTTTATGGACAGAGATGCTTGATGATGAGTTGAACGACTTGAAGTATTTCGCCGAGCTCGTGGGCTTACATTGTTCCATCTACCAGAACAGGAGCTCAGTCACTGTAAAGGTAGGTGGATATAACGACAAGCTTCCCGAGTTTTTGAGACAGATATTACAGTGCGTTATCTCCTTTGAGCCGAAGGCAGATAGATTCGAGTCGATCAGGTACAGGTACGCCCAGGAGCTCAAGAACTTTGGGTTTTCCACGCCGTACGCGCAGATCGGCTCCCATTTCTTGCAGCTATTCAACGATAAAACATACAGGCTAGAGGATAAGTTGGAGTACGTCAAGGAGGTCAAGTTCGAAGAGGTTGCAACGTTTTCCAAAGACAATCTCTGGGCAAAAGGCGTATTTTTACAAACGCTTATCCACGGTAACTTCGATTACTTGGCGGCACGCGAAGTGCACGACTCCATTGAGCAGGCGTTCAAGAACAAAGCATGTATCGACCCAAGCAAGAGCAAAGTCCGGAAGGCCATTGAAGTCCACAGCTTTGAGCTAGCCAACAAGGAGAATTCCAGGTATGATGTCAAATTGGGCGATCCCGCCAACATCAACTCGTGTATTGAGTACTACGTGCAAATCGGCCAGTTGGGTGCTGAAAGTGCCAGGCTTAGAGTTCTCACCGACCTCTTGGGAGTCATGATCCACGAGCCTTGCTTTAACCAGTTACGAACCAAAGAGCAGTTGGGCTACGTTGTGTTTTCGGGATACAGGCTGAACAGGTCGAACTTTGGGTTCAGGATTTTGGTCCAGTCAGAGAGGCTGTGCGAGTACCTCGAGCACCGAATCGAGGAGTTTTTCAAAAAGTTTGCCGCTAAAAACCTCGGAACCGAGCTCACGGACGAGGCCTTCGAGAAGTTTAAGCAGGCGCTCAAGATCAAGAAATTGACCAAGTTGAAGAACTTGCAGGAGGAAAGCAGCCGGTTCTGGAATGCCATCAGCGACGGATACTACGATTTCCAGCAGAAGCAACACGACGTTGAAATCCTTGAGGAGATCACCAAGAGGGAGTTTTTAAGCTACTTCAACAAGCACTTCGACGTCTCCGCCGATGACAGATGCAGCCCGACGTTGTGCGTGTATTTGAAGTCACAAAAAGTTCCTGCTTTAGACGAAGCAAAGGCGGTCTCGACTGCTATTTTCAACTTTATTTACGAGCATGACTGGGAGGTGAGTTCGGACGTTGTCGACAAGATCCTCGCTGAAAATCAGGGTGATACTAAAAGTGCCATAGAGAAGATAATTGGGGCTGTGAAGGAGGCCCAACCCAAGGACTCTGAAGACTGGGAAAAGGTTCAAGAGAAATTCGAAAAGCATGTTCGGGAACGCACTGTGTCCCCCACACCTGAGGGATACCCACGGGGCAAATCGGTTGAGTCAGAAAGTGGTTTCAAGCAAACACACAAGAGGGGAGGCGCCCCTGCGCCTGTGAAAGACTTGAAGGCGTTCTATTACCCTCACGAGGATGCACACTTATGATCGATTCATAACTCGGGGCTCTATAGAAAATATTCCCTAGATTATAGAAATGAGCGAAAAGTACCTGGGAGAATTCATAAGGAGAAGGCTATACAACAATAAAATTGAACTTGCATGAAAACCTTTTTCACCGAGTTGATTTTAAACAAACCAATCAAGCAAGCTCTTCGAGCAAAATAATTCAGCAATCGGTTTGATTCTGATAGAATAATCAAAGAAGCCAGGCTTTGTCTCTCTTATTACAGTTTGAATCTGGATCGCCTGAAACATAGTAATTTACATAAGTCCCAACGCCAAATCCGGATGTGGTATAAGTAACATGAACGAAATATTATGAGAGGCCATGCGTTGTCAAATTTCTCTGTGTGAATACCTGAGAAGAGTAAAACCTACGTTAGTTTTTTGGGAGAGCTCTAAGGCAAGCCTTGGTTAGATCGAAGTGCAACAAAAACTGGTGGTCTAGTCAAATATTGCGGGGTTTCTCGAAACAGGCACTGAACAGATGGACCGGATCGAACAGTGCAGCTTCCCTATACATTGATTCTTCGCCTTTATCTGTTATCACGCTTCTGCAGATGGGCACTGGAAATCTCGGTCTTGCCAGCAACAAGCGAGGGGCTTTGAATTAATGGTAGCACGCACTCTGTTCTTTCTTCTTTTGCCACCTGGAAAGCTGTTGCAGAAGCGAGTCTCACCGTCCAGCCCAAGAGTCTGCGGGTGTTACTTTGAGCGAGGGTCCTGCACAGTGCCACCCTGCCGCAGTGCCCCAATCGAGTCCTAACCCTAATCCAGCCACTATAATTCAATTATTCGACCACACACTAGTACTGACCATAGCATGCCCAACACGCTCAGCCTCAACCGGATCAACGATGTGTATTTCGAAAAAATCTTTGTGTCGAAAAACAACACCGCGCTCGCCGCCGCGGTCAAGGCCAAGGTGCTTCTTGTAGACAGACACACCATGCCAATAATCTCCATGAGCTTCTCCCAGCTGCAGTTGCTCCAGCACGACGTGATTCTCATTGAAATGCTCGAGAACGTCCAGGACCTCTCTGTGATGACCCACCTCAACTGTGTCGTCTACATCAAACCGAGCCGCAGCTCGATCTCCACCCTATGTGCGGAGTTGGCCTCGCCCCACTATAGCCACTACCAGCTCTTTTTCAGCCACACCGTGGCGAAAAGCGACTTGGAGAAACTCGCGCTGGCGGACGAGTACGAGGTGATAAACCAGGTCGTGGAGGTGTTCCAGGACTTTTCCATCATCAACGACAACTTGTACTCCGTGCACTGTGCAGGAAAGGACGTGGGGCCTGTTCAGAACGCCACCGTGGAGGAGTCCACCAGCTTGCTGAGCTTGCTTTTGT
>JAKUBE010000291.1:0-14905 GCA_030674755.1 Metschnikowia henanensis | reverse complement strand
CTTCGTATGATTCTAAGCCCCAGGCACCAGCAGCAATGCCCAAAGAGAGTGACATTACATCTTGCAATTTTTGAAACTTTTGTTTGTTGGATGCTATGTTGTTATCACAGTAAACTTTAGCGGCGGTTGGATTTGTTATGCACATGACTTGGAAGGTCATTCAATTTCAAAGCATCGCAGGTGTCAGGTCCTATACGCATTTTATGTGCACACCGAGTACTTTGCCATCCCGTCCTCTTTTGTGAGGGCAAATACTATGGTGCCTGTCAATAGCACTGAGACGATTTATCTGCACAATTCAATCTATTAAAAGTCCACTTTCTTAAGAGTATTGATGTTTTGATCTATAAGTCAATAATGGAGAACCTTCGTATCAAAAAATTAAAGCGAGCCTTGATAGACTTTCCAGAAAAATGCAATTACAGTTTGAGCGAAAACAACAAAAAGGACTTGAGAAAATGTCTCTTTCAGGCC
The DNA here is from genome assembly GCA_030674755.1 of Metschnikowia henanensis. Taxonomy (NCBI): domain Eukaryota; kingdom Fungi; phylum Ascomycota; class Pichiomycetes; order Serinales; family Metschnikowiaceae; genus Metschnikowia; species Metschnikowia henanensis. The sequence continues at coordinate 14,431 of JAKUBE010000291.1, read as the reverse complement.
ATCTCTTGTGATGGTAAGTACAATGACTGGTTCTTTCCTCAATTTTATGGCACAAGTGGCACCACAAAGACAAGTTTCGAGTTCTTGGAAAATGATGTGGGATGGCTGTTTCTCAAATATGATGAGTTGAAAGACGAGAGTCGACAAGCGATAAGCCAGATTAGTCACAATGCCTACCACATAAACCTGCCTTGTGCCAGAATCTTCCGTCGCGGAGAACCTATCTACAAGTGTTTGACTTGTGGGCTTGACGAAACCTGTGCGTTGTGTTCTCATTGTTATCAACGAGAGCAGCATGTGGGACACACAGTTCACGTAAGCATATGCCAGCGTGATAATGGCGGCGTCTGTGATTGTGGTGATCCAGAGGCGTGGGTAGGCCGGTTTGCGTGTAAGTATGCTATGGGAGATCATTTTCATGACGACCTCAGATCGCGTGTAGTTCCATCTGATCTAGAAAAAGCATTTGGAGCAGCAATAGGTGCCTTGATAGATTATGTCATTGATGTCATGTCTCAAAGTGATCTGCAGCTCTATACTATCGAAGAACGTCCTGAGCTGTATCGCTATACAAATTCATGCAAACTTGATCCACAAAGGTATGGATTTGATGCTACCGACTCTACTATGCACGGTGATCCAAGCGAAACCTACTCACTTATAGCTTACAATGATCAAGTACGTCACTTTCGCGATGCGGCTCAAAGGATTCGGTTGGCAAGTAAGAAGGTTCCAGAGTTCGCGATCATGGTAGCGGAGCAAGTACAAGCATATGGTCGTGCCACTGTGATTCGCTCTAGAAACTTTCAGTTATTATTTGAGAGACAAAAAATACTCAGCGCGACGGGTCTTGCGTCATGTATTCGCAATACTAGGGACGAATGTCGTGAAAATATGTGTCATGAAATCCTTACATGGTTGGGCAGTTTGACAGATCGTGATGTCTTCAAGACTAGCGAAGCCTTAAAAAACACATTTTGCAAGTCCTTCTGCTCCCGTTGGCAGCCCGGAGTCCTTTATACCTCAATTCACGGCGTCGAGCATTACGCCAAAGGTGAATTGAGTTCAGATCTTAAAATACCTAACCTTGATTGCATCAACTCTTCGAACAATTCTCGCTCGCACTGGCGTTTTGAGCCTTCTCTATGGCATGCACCGCCTGACTTATGCAAGCAGTGCGACTTCAATCTTTCTATCACGGAGTATTGTTCTACGGCATTCAGGGGCTCAAGGTTCCAATACTTGATCTACTTTGACATCAGATTTTGGAAATCCATACGCACTGTTCTTCATGATTTTTACTTGACATCACTCGTCACAAACTTGAAGTTTAAGAAGGTCTTTGCATGTCAGTATGTTGATATTTACCCTGTGGTCGCAGACATGTTCTTGAATATTGATGGCGAGCCCGAATTGAACGTATTATCCAAGCTTTCATCCCAGTTGTTCACTTGCCCTTCTCATTCGTCGTCTATTATATCCCATGGTGATGTATCGAAAATTCTTCTGACCATCTACAACTTTTTGAGGTTTGGTCAAGCTCAAGCTCAAGCCACATTGCCTGAGAGTGAATACGACCTTTCAATGAAAAGTCTCAAAAACAGAAGGTGGGGTCAGATATTTTTTGATATAAGCTACATTTTGAGTCGAGGAAAAGATAAAGAGCTTATTTTGACGGACAACATAATACCAATGGCTTGTGACATCTTATCTCTTTTCCAGGGTAAACCAGTGCTAAGAAGGGAAAACGAGCATCACGTTGAGTATGAAAGTACAGATTACACTGCTTTTTTCCATGCGATTCTGGTGGTCTATCAATTTGCGGAATATGTCTCACAATCCATCACAAACTTAGAGACTATTGAAAGGCAACGAATATCGCTGAATGCTATCAAGTATGTGATTAATCATCTTTTGAATCTCGAGTCTTGTGCAAGCCGTGTTTCTGCCGGGGACTACAATGAAGCCGACTATGGCCATGAATCAAAACTGCATTTGAGCGCAGATCACAGAAAATATGAGAGCACAAGAGTGAGCTTTCTTCACCCGCTCCATTCATTTTTGTCTTGGTTAATTGAGTTTTCCCATTTTAGTTCTCATGATCAGCTATACTCCATCATCTACTCCACTATTTTTGAATCTAGTTCAAAAATGCTTGACTCTGAAAGCTTCGATAATGGTCTTAGATCAATCTTCAAATATCCAATTCGAACAGTGGTTCTATCATCACAGATCAAATCAGGATTTTGGGTGAGGAATGGTTTTAGTGTCCGAAGTCAACTTCAGCTATACAAAAATACCAGTTTACGCGAGCAGGGTTACCGACGAGACCTATTTCTTGTGCAAGTCTTCACAGTATGCACTGATCCGGACGCCATCATGAACATGCTTTTGAACGAATGGCTTCTTAAGGAATGGTCGACCGAATCCAATGAGCCAGATCAAAATCGCATTTACGAGCTGAGCATCCTCCCATATATTCTCGAAGAGTGTCTCAGCTTTTTTATTCATATCTTGACAGAAGATGTATTTTTAAAAGGCCTTCCGACCGAGATGACATCTCATATGCAAATAAAGAGTGAGATTGTTCATAACCTCTGTTTCGGTCCATTGAGTTACTCCAAGTTATGCACACAGGTTCCTGAACATATATACTCCGATAAAAGATTTGACTCGATCTTGGAAGAACTCGCGACATTCAAGGACTCAGTCAGTCTTAAAGATCCAGGGACTTACACTCTAAATGAGCTATATTTTGATGAGGTCGACCCTTACTATTTCAATTACACCATCAACAAAAAGGATGACGCGATGAAATTATTGAAGGAGAGGATCAGGCAATCCAAGAACATATCAACTTGCGATATTGCGATCGAACCAAAGCGGAAAGACGTGAATTCTTTCGGCATTTTCAAATTTATTGCAAACTTTACGACTTCAAAATTGTTTGCCGATTTTTTGATAAGAATCATCAATTACATAATCCTGGAGGGTGTCAGCAATCTAGATGGGCTACTCGAGACTGTTCTCCATCTCATTCACATATGCTCTCTAGAGAATCTCATTGATTCTGAGCGATACGGATCATTTCTTGCTAATTCAATGGGCACATCTGCGGTGTTTGGTACATCTTTATGCTCATCGCTTCATGAATTGCTCACCAAAGATATTTACGAAGCACACCATGCGAAGCTAAGAGCAATTTTCAAGTCTCTTAGAAACTCTCACAAGAATTTGGCTGCTTTGTTGGAGTCTCATATAGATGGTTTCCATATGGTTCAACTTGAGTTCGTAGAAAACCAGCCTACTGGAGAGAGCAGTATTGAACGCAAAAAAAGGTTAGCAAAAGACAGACAAGCGAAGCTTATTGCGAAATTCAAGAAGCAGCAATCGCTGTTTTCGAAAATGAACAACGTTTCTGATGAGGGAAGTGATATGGACATGGACGAAGAAGAGGAGAAGATGGAGGAAGGCTGGAAATTTCCTGAACCTCACTGCATTCTCTGTCAAGACACAGCAGAGAGCGCAGGCCCTTTTGGAATTATATCCTACATTTCAAAATCAGCAGAGTTCCGACAAGTTCCTTTTAATGACCAGTACTGGTTCCTTCGAGCATTTTCTGATCTGTCGAATTTGAACGTGAACGAGGACTCCAAGAGTGTAACAGAAAACTACAGTGAGAGATGGAGAAGTTACATGGATCTGATTAAGCGTAACAATATTGTGGGTCCTGGATTCACTGATCAGGGACTTGTTCACAACAAGTTAGTATCACTGACTTGTGGGCATGGGATGCATTTTCATTGCTTCATGCAATATCTGTCTAGCAGCAGATCTCGCCTGAATCAGATCACCAGAAATAATCCTGATAGCTTCGAACATAGGGAATTTTTGTGCCCGTTATGCAAAGCAATAAGCAACATGTTTATTCCAATCCTTTGGTCCTCGAACAATCGGTCTTTATCAGCATTTTTGTCACCAAAGACAACATTAGAAAGCCCGTCTACCTTCTTTTCGAGGAAAGATTCTCATAGCCAGTCTTGGCTTTCAGACTTGTGCCAGAAGACGACTCAGGATTTGGAGGCTTTTTCCATACTAACCACCCTGGCTAAGGATATGATTGGCATTAGTTCATCTAAGGAATCTCATGAGTTGCAACTGCAGTTCGGGCTTCTTTTGACAAATATGTTTCAAACTTTGTCTCTGTTGACGTTTCCACATATCTTCAAAGCGGACTGTCCAAAAAATTTGATCAATAGCATCAAATCGACAGAAGTATCGTTAAGAGGAATAAGTGCCACATCAAATCTTGTGGTTCATCAGCTTTCCAACAACAGCTTGGTAAACTTACGTTCATTGAACGAATTTCGACTCACGAGCTTGCTAATGAAGTTTTCCAAATGTCAGCAATATACAAGGATACAAGCCAATCCGCATGTCAAATACCTATCAAATTTAGAAGCGCTTAGTCCAGAGGCTTTTGATAGCAGTGTCGTCTACTCAGACTTTTTTGAAATCTTGGTGACAACCTTCCCAGTACCTTCAGCTTCCCTTGACTTCAATGTCATTCTTCGATCCTGTTTTTTGGGATCGATTTTACAAAGCCTCAATATCATCATGACTCAATTAATGGAAAATAATTTCTACATGAGTGAAGTTTACGGTGTCTTAGACATACCTTTTTCAAAGCTCTTGTCTGAAGAGGATGCTCACGTGGCTGTCGAAGTTTACAAAGGTCTCAAAGGCTGTTTTCCTATGCGGGAGATTGAAAAAAAAATAATCAGTCATCCGAAGTTTGGTTGCGTCTTTTATTCAATGATTTTGAAATCAATTACTCCTTTTCTAAGGCAATCCGCCATATACGCATATGTCTCTTGTGCAAATCTAGATGTTGCACCTAGTTCAGGCAACGAGAGCCACACCATCGAGGCTGACCTCCTCTGTTCATTTTTGAAGATACCCACGTTAAGAGAAGTAATGCGGAGAATGTTGACGAAGGGTAGTTCGTCCACCTGGGAAGAAGAAAGATTTTGTTCCTTTAGAGAGTTCATGCTAAAAATGCAAAAGATAGAAAATACAACGGAACTCACCTCACCGAAAACAATGGAGTATCCAGGCGTGATAAGTCTTGTGGACCTCCCCGAGAGGTTAGATGATTTTTTTACGGAGTATTACTATCTGGAGAAGTACGGGAATCCTCATTCAAAAATTGAAAATCCTGCAATTTGTCTATTTTGTGGCGAAATAATAGATGCACAGAAGCCGGCTATGGGTTCTTCAAATGGGCAATGCAGCACGCATTTCAAGAAAGAGTGCGTCAGTGGCGTGGGGATATTCTTGTTACCAAAAGATAGATGCTTGCTTCTTTTACACAAAAATGGAGGTACGTTTTATGAGGCGCCCTACTTAGATAGTCACGGGGAACTCCCTGCTGAGAGCAAAAAAGGCCGACCAGTGCATTTGCTGAAGCTGCATTATGAAAATTTCATAAGGAACTCGTGGCTACAACACAATGTACCAAACCTAATAGTAAGAAAGCTCGATAGTGTGATCGACGCTGGTGGCTGGGATACACTTTAACCCAACGCAGAATCACTCCCAAAACCCAAAATCGTCAAAAGTCTCCTCCTCAAAAGCTTCTTCCTGTAAATCCGTCTCCATAGGTCTCAAGCTCTCTCCGTACATAGTTCTCGTTATGAAGCCAAATAACTCCTGATTAATCCAAAGCTTGTTTAAATTCGAATAACGTAAATGATTGAGAGTCGCCTTTTCCTTCAGACTTATTGCTTTTACTTCCCCATGCGCAGTCATATATGGTCCGGGAATCATTAGTTCAAAAGGTTCTCGTGCCAATTCAATGACCGTCGTAATAGAGTTATTCTCAGGACAAAATAATAAACACAAAGATGAACATTCACTTTGATGGCTGGATTTTAGCCATGTGGGGACCTTTTCACCGCAAAGTAAGCAAACAAGGTCCGAAGGCGAGGTATGTCTGGGATCCATTATGGTACGATTGTAGTCGTTTGGTAAATTGATGAGTCTGGGAACATTTGGATATTCAAGATCTTTGGAGGACCTTAATGAGCGGTTTTGATACACCAGCTTGATTGAATATTTCAATACATTTTGCTCAAAGTCTAGATTGTAATTGTTGTTTGATCCGCCCAAGATGTCAGCAAGTCCGGGAATCTTCAAAAATCTGCAAAGAGGATAAGAAGAGTACTTATAGTTTTGTGGCCGGCAAAATTCACCAAGTTTTGCGAGTCTTGACTTGGACAAAAACGCAGATTCGGGAGGCAGATCGCTCAGAAGAATGTCAAACAAGATCGCGCATTGTCTCAAATATGGAAGGATGCACCTCTCTAGAGCAAAATAAAAGTTTTCGAAGTAGGTGGTATTCCTGGAGCTGAAATCAATGTGGAGATAATCGAGGATTGTTTGACAGAAGGTGTTCGCACGATTGACGGTTTCTTGATCCTGTAAGAATTCTGAAGCTAAACTTGGACCCAGCAAAACAGCATCGAATTCACAACAAAGAGTAGCCGATGTTAGTGCGATTAACTTTGCGAGGCCGTAGCGAATAAGCGTTTGCAAAGACTCGTTTGTGGAAAATAGTAAGGTAACGATCTCTCGAAACACCCCACCATTATCAGAAGGAGTCTGATGAATTGATGAGGAGTGTTCGTGGAGCGTTGCAATGAAGGGTTTATGTGTCTCGAAAAGAAGAACGCGGGTTTGAACGAGTGAGCGAATCAAAATTCTAAGAGAGGATGACGTTTCTCTCATGAAAAGAAAGTCTGCACTTTTTTCTTCAAGTCTAATCGAGATCTCGTTTGCCTGGATAGTGTGCGCAATAACCGATTCGATTTTTTCTATGTGCAGCTTTGGGTTCTGATGAGCCGTTGTTTTGAAGATGGAAATGAGACTCCCACCAAACACATTGCGGAGGGATCCATCTTGCTCGAAATAATCTTTCGAAATAGCCGTTTTCATTATTGTCTGATTTCTCTGATCATTGAATCCGGGAGCAATCTTCTCAACATCGGTAGCCAGGGGGTCCCCGATTAATAGAGAATGGTGAAGGAATTCCTGGGAATGGATGTAGCTTGGAATCATGTCCTCGTAGAGATTATGACACAACGGGCAAGGGCTGGGAAAAGTGGCCAGAGACCGCGATCTATCTCGGCAATGGATATGCATCCCATGAGAGCACGAGGAGCTTACATCAAAGGATCTTCGAAGGTCTCGTGGGTATGACTTAGAGTAGACATCATCTTGATTCGAGTTGAACGGCGTCGAGTACTCTGAAAATGCATGTTCAACCAATTCTGGACTATTCGGTGGTAGGCTCCAGAAAACTGGCGCTCGGCTAGTCAAGCTAGGGATTCCAAAGGGTTGTTCGACACTTTCAACATCACCACAATAAACGCAGTGCCTCAAGCTAGGCGTCTGCGACTCTAGATGCATTTGGGAATCCGCGCTGCTTGACAAATTGTTTTCTTTCAAGAAAGCCTCCCTTTGCTTTGCGAACTTTTTCATAATTTTCGCCTTTCGATTCTGAGCAAGTTTTGAGGATTTCTGCCTTTTCGTTTGCAGGAACTCATCGTTCTGAACTTTGCGAGACGCTAAATGTGCTTCTCCAAAGCAGTCGATTAAAGAGTCCCTCACGCTCCCATCTTTGAGAGTAAATTGATCAAGCAAGTATTCCGCCTTTTGAGTAATTAGATCTGACATGGATGATTCAGAAATTGTGAGCAATAGGTTGCAAATGGGAATTGCGACAAGATTCCTTTCAAGATAATCATCACCGTGAACTCGTTCATTGTCCAAAATAATTGCATGCAACAAGTGAAGAAGGTGAGGCACATACTCCTCGTCTCCTGTATTGATAGCCAATTGAAGCATCTTATACATGAATTTGGCGAAGGTTGTTGTTCTGAAAATATCACCTATCCTGTTATTAACAAAAGCGCTGGTGCTCCATGAAAACTTAGGCATAAGAATTGATTTCGTATTGGCGTGTTTATTGTTTTTCGAAGCGTGTGCGAACAACGCTTCGAAAGTGGAATGTGAAGACTCGGCATCGATCTGGCCCATTGGATCTAAATCCACGTAATGCTCCTCTTTCAATCGGTAGATTCCTATGTCATAAATTCCAACAGGGGGCTGAAAATTTGCACACTCTTCCAAAATACGATCAAAATTGTTGCTTTTCGAAATAAAAAGAGGCAATTCTTTTTTTAGCACCGAATAGGATTTAGGCTCTTCACAAAGCGCGTAACGTATGCATTTAGAAACCAACATGTCGCTGGGCACATGAGCGGACTGCTTGTCAAAGTGCAGACGATCGACAAGCAATTTATATAGGAACAGAATGAACCTTTCGCAGATGAAGCTGAACCTGTGATCGTAAATCGTCTCGTTCCACTTTACACTGCCAGAAAACCACTCGGACAATTCCCATCTATTGATGAAACTTTGAATTGTCTCCTCAGGTTGATCGACGATCGCTGTTACTTGATTGAGATGGATGTCGCGCGAGAGGTTCACGTCAGACAGGGCATCTAATAGGTAACTAATCTGTCTCATCACTGTCACACCGTTTCTTACCCAAAGACCTATCTTGACTTGACTCACGAGAACGATGTTTCTAAGTGAGTAGTCTGAGACAGATTCAAACCTGATTTGAGGATCACACAAGAGCTCACTGACCGCATCAAGACCAGCCTCTTGCAACACGAACGAAAAAAATGAGTTCATGGGGTTAAAGGGGGGGACAGAGTCTTTACTCACCTTGAAAGCGTAAGAATCTGAATGAGATGTCCTGGATTGCAAGAGCCCAAAAATTGCTTTAATGGCCTTTTTAGCAGTATTAAGCTTTAGTTCAGCCACTGCACTAGAATGATACACTATGCTTGATATGGGAACCGCCTTTGAAATAAATGAATAGAACGCCGTGATAGATTCTCTTTCCACGTGATCTCCATACTTTCGCTCGACCGGAGAGAGTCCTTGAAAGAACCTAAGAAAAGCCAAGAACAAAGGTAAAAGCTCCTGAGCTAGAAAGTAGTTCAAAAGATTCACCTCATCATTCTTGGTGACAACTCGCGTGATATTTTCCATACAGGTTTTAATAGTATTGTGTATGGCAGATTTCAATCGTTTGCTTCTTATATCAAAAACGATGTCAACCAAATTGGGAAACCCATCCTTGTTGAGCAGCGAGGACTCATCCTCAATCAAAACGCATAGAGGATATAGAAGCTTTGCAAATTTTCTGTCTTCGAAAATCCTTCTGTTCGTTTGAGGGCAAGTGAATAGCTGAACGGAAATATCACTGGCAGAAGCGAGTTCTTCTTCTCTATCTGAAAATGCCAATATGGAGGTTAACATAGGATATGCATCAATATATTGATCACAAAAAGTAGCTTTAGTGGGGAGATCAATGAAAAGCACTGGAAGAATAGATTTTGTGAAGTTCTTTCGAACAGCTGAAACAAAACGAACTTCAAAGGCTAGGAGATACAATATTCTTGACCCGACCAAGCTTGAGCTAGCATTGTGTATCATTAAGCTCTTGACAGAGTCCCTTAAATCACTGAAAAAACCTTCAGACTTGATACTTGTGCTGTCCGTAAATAGAAAGTTTCCGTCTAGTGGAATGCCGCTGATCAGACAAGCTTGCTCAATATCAAGCGAGTCAGTTTTGAAAAAGTCCGGTGTGAGCGGTTTCGAAAATTTAAAGCCTGGCTCCAACAAGATTTGACTCAAAATTTGCTTTGCTGCTTCTCTAAATGAAGAGATACCCTCAAAAGAGACAACTTCTTTTATCCAATCAAAGATGTGCAGGATTATCGATTCCCTCAAAAAGTCTCTAGCCGTAGCAATAGTTGCCACAAGTCCATCTGATTGAGCTAGCTTTTGGCTAGCAAGAAGATCTGTGTATGACTTCGATTCTTTTAAAATAGCTCTGCCCTTGCGATTAATCTCATTCGCTTTGTTTCTGGCTCTTTGGTCGTCCATTCCGGTTGCTGCCTTAATCCCCGTCTCAGCTTCCGGATAGTCATGGTCCTCATCGTTCCACAAGATCAAATACCATTTGTCTGCTGTATTGGCGTCTTTTATCCCGTAGACTTGCTCTGGAAGCGAGCTAGCTTCCGATATATCTTGCGATGTGATTTGCAATCCACCCTCCCCGTTTATGTTTCTGTGGACAAATGGCAAGGTGCTTATTGAATAATTTGTAACATCTAGAACATAACTCAAGGCCGTTTTGATTGTATCCCGCAAGGAAGCACCAAACTCCTGTGGGCATTGACGTATTTGACCGGACAGGCAAGCACAGTTGAGTTTTCCCACAAAAGCAGTCTCATCTCCGCAATCACACATCCCACCATTAGACTGTGATAAGTATACAGAAACATCGTGGCCCTCATGGTCTTTTGGATTGAAGCAAAATGAGCATATGACACACGTATCATCATATCCACAGTCATCGCATCTGTACACTTTTTCTTTGGACTGCAAAACACGACCACATACTTGATTGGAAGCATGCGTGTAGTCTTCCGCAATGATGGTTCTGTAAAATGGCTCCTGCTCGATGCGAAGGAACAGCCAGGGGTCCGAAGTGGATAGCAGATCTATACCACCGAAAAGCAGATCCAAGTAGGTGCCCTCGCATGTAGCCGCATAGTAGAGTGCCTTGAAGACAGCCCTTTTAACATTCTTATCATCTTTATATCCAGCTGCACTGGGGAGTTGCACAAGGAATTTCTTGAGCTCTTCCATTTAGTCTTACGATCACTATATTCGAGTAGAACACCGAGAGGCCGAAATGCTTATTACCAAGTCTGTTCTACGCGACAGCTGTATGCAGATCCAGGAAAAACTCCTCTCGCCTCCCACTACTACAGCCTTATATGATTTTTGAGCAGTAGAAAGTCAGCTTTGTCTGAATATTGCTTTGATTGATTCTATGCAGCAGTTTTATTATGCAATTTTAGGACGGGACCCTGCTCGGGTGATCAGTGCATGAAAAGTTTCAGAGAATGCTTGCTTCTTTTGCGCTTTGTAGGATAAGGCTCTGAAATTGTGCAGACTTTGAATTGATTTGAAGCGAGAATCTCATTGATATGTAGGCTGAATTTTGCTAAATGCACCTGCCTGGCTTGAATGGGCTACAACTCAATGGTGTAGATACATTTTAGGGCAGAGTAAATCACTGTAAGTCATGTGCGTCGAGGGTTTCACGCATACCAATTTGCCGAGTCGCCTTTGATTAAGTAGCGCAGAAATTATTCGTATCTACCTGCTTAGCTTATACAGAAGCTGGAACTGTTTGAGCTTGAGTTTAGATGATCTATACTTGACCACAATTGATTATGTCACGTTATGCTGAGCGTAACTTTGTGAGTCACATTGGATGTAAGAGGTACGGATGCGCCATAAAATTTTAACTTGAGAACTCGGGGAAGAAGCCTTTCTGAGCCAACAATCTCGCTAAAGCCACTCTATCAAAATGGATGTGGATGAAAAATTTGGTCTCATAACAAAGGGTCTTCAGGAAGTTTTGAACCCGCAAATCTTGAAAGATGTTTTATTGAAAAATGAGAGGCCGGTGAAAATTTACTGGGGTACGGCTCCCACAGGGAAGCCTCATTGTGGCTATTTCGTTCCTATGATCAAGTTGGCGCATTTCTTAAAAGCCGGATGTGAGGTCAAAGTGTTGATTGCGGATTTACATGCCTACTTAGATAGTATGAAAGCACCTTTAGAAGTCGTCAAGTACCGTGCTAAATATTATGAACATGTGGTAAAGACCATTTTGAAATCAATTAATGTACCAGTCGAGAAGTTGAATTTCATCGTTGGCTCTGAATATCAGCTCACGCCTGATTACACTATGGACCTTTTTAAATTGTCCAGTAAGGTTTCTCAAAACGACGCGAAAAGAGCTGGGGCCGACGTCGTCAAACAGAACGATAATCCTTTACTTTCTGGTTTGATCTATCCTTTGATGCAAGCTCTAGACGAAGAGTACTTGGATGTGGATGTGCAATTTGGCGGTGTTGATCAAAGAAAAATCTTTGTCCTCGCCGAGGAGAACTTACCGGGTATTGGTTATAAAAAAAGAGCTCACTTGATGAACCCAATGGTGCCGGGCTTGGGTCAAGGTGCAAAAATGAGTGCATCAGATCCAAATTCAAAAATAGGGGTTACGGACGCTCCCAATGTGGTGAAGAAGAAGATTGCTTCCGCTTTTTGTGCACCTGGAAACGTAGAGGAGAACGGACTTCTTTCATTCCTTGAAAACATCATTCAGCCTATTCAGGAATTGAAATCCGAGAAAGAAGGCGTATTTGAGTTCTATATTGACAGACCAGAAAAGTACGGGGGTCCAATTCAGTATCATTCTCTCGAAAAATTGAAGGCCGACTTTGGCGAGGAAAAGTTATCTCCTGTTGACTTGAAAGCAGGTGTCACTGACAAAATCAATGACCTTTTGGCCCCCATTAGAGAAGCGTTCGAGAACGATGCGGATTTCCGGGATGCTGATGCTAAAGGCTACCCTGCTGATGTCCCGAAGGAAAAAAAGTCTAAGAAGGTGAAGAATAAGGGCACATTTTACCCAGGAAACAAGATCGCACCCTCACAGGTCGAAAGCACGACCAAAGCGCTAGGAGATATTAGTTTGGAGTCCTAAATTTTACCATCAAATAATATCAGATCTTTATACAGACTCTCGCGTCCTATTAACTTAGTGACGATTATCTGAAAATATCCGAGATAATCTCACTTTTTTGGCTATCTAAGATAACTTCTGTCGGTTGAGATATATATCCCAGATAACCAGATAACTGAGATTATCTCGGATATTTTCAGATATATCTAGATATTTTGGCATAATTCGTAATACAATCTTACCTGCATCGTTTTCAGAGCAAAGAAACCCTTGTGTGGTACAACTACGCCTTGTCTCCGACCTGTTCAGCTATCATCTCGTTTAAAACGTTAAGCGGTATAACCCCTTTTAATCAAATTCAAAAACTTATATATTTTTTCAAAAACTTGTCTTTTAGTCGATCTCTTCGTCCTCACTTGCTTCGGATATGCTGCTCCTCAAGTCGTCATCTAATTTGGGAACTTTCTTAAGCCTGGAATCAGTTATTCCTAACTCGATCAACTCTAGACTATGTCTTCAACTTAGAGTTTCTGCATCGTTCAAATCTGCATCGCTTAACTCTGGATCATGCCTGGAAACCATGGTCTCTGTATCGCTGAAAGCTGTATCAATTAAATCTGGTATTTGTGTGTAGTATCCAAAGACCCTGCTTCGCTCTCTTCCTCCAGACTCTGCGTACGACTGGCACAAAGATCCTCCGATCCTGCCTGCTCGATTATGCAAATCTCTGTTATCAGCACACCCTGTTTCGCTCGTAGTCAGTGAGCGTTGCTCTATTCGGGCCTCAGATCGCTTACTTTTCCTCCCATCATCCACGACTTGTACGTTGGCGACATCGTTAGACTGCATTTCGCCAACACCACTCGAATGTTGCTCGGGGTCGGTGTCGAGAGGTTTCGCGTGATCATGAATTGGATCTATGGTCTCATTCGAGTTTGGTGCAGAGTTTAAATCTCTTTTCCTCTTTGACGAAGGGTTGAAGCTCCCAAGAAAAAGCACCTGTGGCGATATACCACGGCAATTTTTATAGAGGTCATTATTATGACCGCCAAGGATTGTTTTTCTGATACGGTCCAGTGTATTCTTGTGCAAAGGGGGGGGGTTGGACGCGCTTTTTCCCTCGCAACAGACTCGCCTTTGCAAAGATTTAGTCGAGTTTGCCGGTGATAGTGGCGGTACTAAGCCCTCAAGGATTCGTTAGAAATATCTCAATTTATCTCACATTATCTGATTATCTAAGATAAATTTTTACGGCCGATTTATCCGAGATATCTGAAAAACTGAGATAATACCTAGATATATTTTAGTTATCTAGATAAGTTACCGCGAAAAAGTGAGATATTTCCTTCACTAATCCGAGGTACGAGGGTAAATTCCACTATGTGCAGGACAGCTGAGTAGAAAAGTGAGGGGACCTTGCTTACATCACCTTCACTTATCTCTTTCAAAACCACTATTTTACGAGATTTTTGGTGTACATCATCCGGAGAGATAACTATCAATTGCTCGATGTTCTCTAGGGGCTGCATCTGGTAAGCCCTCTCTGGCGCATTTCCCGAGACAAGAATTACTTCGTTCGACAGGCTTCATGACCTTCCAGTTCAGGTACTTTTTAAATTATTCGATCCCTGGTAAACACTCATTAGATCACGGAGAATGCCAAATATTCAACACATGTGCATGCTCCAATCGTTAGTGTCTTCCGAGGGGTCATCCCCGGGCAGAGACTCTTGCACTAAAACA
>JAKUBE010000290.1:0-15100 GCA_030674755.1 Metschnikowia henanensis | reverse complement strand
TCAGCGAGATCGACGAGTCGTTCGACCTTTCGCCCGTGCGCCGTGTTCGTGTGCTACCCCATAGACCTACAGTGAAACTCCTGCAGTTTGCGTTCACGGGACGGTGAGTATCGGATCATCTGCATCCATAGACTTTAGATATAAGGCGAGCTTCGCCATCCGGCCTAATTGCATTACCTTTACGATTAACGTATGAGGCAATTGCCCTTCCATGTAATTGGCATATATAAACAAAGGTGAGTTACTACCCTTTCTTGATTACCAGAACTACGTGAAGTGTGCTGACACTGTTTTCTGTGACGATGAGAAGTAGTGTCTAATTACAGACAGGCTCATTTTCTTGGACTTCCTTAGACTCAAAGTTTCAACTTCTTTGGGCACGGCACAATGGGAATTAGAAGCCTTCAGCACGCTTAGAAGGGCTTTTGATCAAATTTAGCGCAGTTTTAAAGAGAGATTGAATGAGCCCATTTATTTAGGGTCACTGTGCTCGAGACACCAACATGAAATACATGAAGGCTCCATAAGTCGACAGATATAGGTGGAAACGAAGCACTAAACCTGACGAATTTGTATCCAGTTTATCTGATACAAATTCTCTTGGAAAGAATTCAGTCTCGTAAAAACAATCAAATGATTCTCCCTGACCATAAGAATGAGAGCACTATGTGATTTATGATTTTGCATTGAGTTGACAGTTCCTCATACATTCGACAAGAAACACACTCAAACATCTTTGTAATTTCCAGATCAAAGAGTCTTACTTGAGTCGATCCAAACTTCTTGATCCATAAAAATATTCCTCCCTATTTTTCACAACCCACGCAAAAGACTGCCTGCGACGGCTGCTCTCGTATACGCCTGCTGAGAGGTATCCTTTAAATCCAGCAATTTGAACAACTTCCTGAATTTCTTCTCGTCATAGCGCTCGAGCAACTTCTCGTCGGTCAAAACAGCAGGCGCGACACGTAAAAGAGAAGAAACGGTCTCTTCAAGACTCGCGATATCGGTTTCCGCATCGCACACCTTAATCACAATGACATCGGTGCGGGTTTCATCCACACCAAACCGTTTCAACGCGTCGTTGATATTGTTCACGGGAGAAAGACTGAATATGATTTCAGTATTCACCGAATTTGCCTTCATCGTGTTCTGTGCCATGTTTTGCACGGCCTTATGTAGCGCACATCTCAACTGTTCCATAGAAACAAGGTGCGTGGTGCTGAGAAAGCAGTAGTCGTAAGTTGAGTTTTTGGCCATAAGCTCTGTTTTCACAGCGGCCAACGTCTCGGTGGGCACGTTTTCGTAGTATGCTACGAATAGCGGATATGACGGGAACAGCGGCAACCGGATGGTGGGCATGGCAGATTTTGGGGGTGTTGTTTTATTTGAGATGAGTTGAGAGGCTTCGGATTATGGACCGGATTATGGACCGGAGAAATGGCCGAGAAGGCCGAGATGACTGCGAATTCGGGTCGGCCCAGACGCACTTTAAGAGATAAGAGAATTATCGAGAGGAGAGAATTAGAGTAAGGGGAGAGAGAAAGTAGATAAAAGAAGGGAAAGGAAGAATAGAAAAAGCAGAGAAAAGGGAAAGAAGGGAAAATCGATGTTTGAAAGAACTTATACTTCATTTTCTTGGGTGCTTTCAGTTCCTAATATCATGCTGGATCACCCGTAGCGTTGGCTATATGATCGGTTGCGCGGCCTGAGGCGGTGTTCACATCACTTGCCGTGTTTTTTTTCAAGTTAAAAGGGTGTTATTTACGTGAACTTGTAAGACATGCTGTTATAAGTTTTTATGCGGATCCTCGTTCGTTTAAAGAAAGAGGTGTTTGCTCAAATTGGGCGAATTCTCCCTATGGAGATTCTGCCTCTGACTCAGTGTGAGTGGACCTCATAATTAGAAACCACTATACACCGGCTAATAAAAAGCTCTTGTATGATATCAAGGTTTCTTATTTGCAAAGCTGAAGCAGATAGGAGAAAAACACAAGTCATAAAATGCCGCAAATCCAGTCAAGTGGATATATTCTAGGTGAATGTGAATAGTGTGGACGGCCCCAATCTGATCAGGCCCCTGGCCCCACAGTGCCACACAGGACTGGCGCGAGTCTTCCTTGATCAATATCCATGAGACGGGCCAGTGAGACCAGAAAAAGTCCCACTTCCCTCTAAATTCATCTGGAATCCTCTGCTATCACCCCAATTCCTTTGAAGATTTCACAAATCCTCATCAAAACACGAAAAATCCATCAGATTGTGGATATTTCACGCCCCTCAAATGCAACCCCACACAGCACGCTCGCGAAGTTCCAGGGCCGCACAAGCCAGAGCGCGCGGCGTGGCCCTTATTGGCCTAGGGCCAGATTCTCTGCTTCGCAGGCCCGGCACCGCACCCAATCCCGACCAAAATCCATACCCATCCACAACACTTGTCCATCAACACCACCCTCGTTTGCCAACAAACACCTTGTAAATGCTATGATCTCCAAGAGCCAGGTCGAGCAGACTATCGGCACGCTTTTCCCGCCCGAAAGTGCTCAGATTGACTCTGACAACGACTCTGGCAAAGACTCTGGCAAAGACTCTCAGCGCTCTCACGTGCCATACAATGTTGAGGCCTACACTAGACACCCCGAGGAGCTTCTCCATGCGTCCGAAAACGGCACCAGATACTACCTAGCGTTGCAGGGCTTGACGCGGCAGTTTGTGGGCCACAGTTCTGGCTCCATTGTGCAGTTCGGCCTGTCGAAATTGAACGCTCTACTGCAGCAGAAAGTGCGTTCCTGGGACGAAACGGACCACGACAGGGACCTGGAATCCGGCGCAGACAGGGCCCTGCCGTCCACTGGAATTTTGGGCAATACGGCGGCAAGCTCGCTTTTCACCTGGTCCTCGGGGGACCGGTATATCGCGGCCCGGAAACGCGAGCTTCAGAATAGAACGCTCCAGGCGAAAAGTCCCGATATTGCGGAGCCCAAAGCCGCCGAAAACCCGCCAAACGCCCCTCGGCCCGTGCCACGAGCGTCCACTCCAAGGCCGCCCCGCTCGAATTTGCGCCACAGGCTCACATCGGTCGTAGAACGCGAAAGCAACAGATTTATTCAGGACCGGATAGATCTCATCAAGGCTCACCATATGCAACAGGCCACCAAGAAACTCGACGAGCGGCGGCGGAAGGAGCACGAGATGCAGCTCCGGCGTGTCCGGCTCAAGGAGGAGAAGTATGAGAACATTCTCAAAGCGGCGATAGCGTTGCAGACAACAAAACGCAACTCGGGCTTTTTCGGCTCGCTTTTTGGGCCGAGGCCCATCTCCAATAGTTTCACGTTGGAGATTTCGGACGCGGACGTGGCCGCACGACCGCCCCTGTCTGTTCTGTCTCTCAGGGAGAGCAAATTTACGGAGAGTAGAGTGTTGGAGGGACCGGAGGGAAAGCCAGCAGACAATAGCCCAAAAAGCAGTAGCCCTGAGAACATCGGGTCAAAGAGCAATGGGCCAAAAATCAGTAGCACAAAAAGTATTGGACCAGAAAGCAGGCTGCTGACGCCCGTTTTTCCCATACTTGATCGAGCGCCAGGGTCTGGACACAGGTCACCCTTGGAACACAGAACTGGGGCAAAATTGGGAGAAGAAGAGCTGCTTCCGGCCGTTCTCGGATCCGAGGGCGCCTTAAAGCTAGAAGAACACTCGCCGCTTTCTTCCGCGCGATCCTCGTTGGAACTCGACGAGTTTGAGGAGTTCCAGTCCTCCACAAACAACACAAGCTTCCCCCAGTCTGTGCCTGAAATGGACGGCACAGTACATATGAAGTCTCTGGCCTCTGACCTTCGAAAAGGTGATGCGAATGCGAGCCTTGACGGGAAACTACCGGCAGGCAGTATTGCCATTGCAACTCCTGCCTCGAACTTTGAGCCTGGTCCCAACCCAGATGCAACGCCAGACCTTCTCTCTCTATAGCCAATCCCGAAAATGGATAAACACACGAGAATCAATTTCCAAAACCTGGCTTTCCGCAAGAACTTTATTTCTTCATCAGTGAGTAAGGGAAACAGCGGAATGCAAGCTCGTCATCGGCGAGAAGAGTTTTGGTCTCGCTGCCTTGACTATATCTGCCATTCTTTCGAGAAAACAGATCGCGAAAACAGATGGTGTAGATGAGCCAGTTCGAGGCTTTTAGATACTTGGCGCACTGTCCCTCCACTTGTCAATTGCATGATCGGCATATTTTCCTTCCAGCAAAGCGATTTCCATGTCTTTTGTGTCAAAATTTCAGCAAAAATGAAAAGCCGTCTCTTCTCTATGGAAACTCTTCCTTATTCCCTCCCTTATTCCCTGCCTTATCGCCTTCCCTAAGCCCTGTTCCCTTCGAAGGCTTATATAGAGATCCATTAAACTTTCCGCTCAGAATCAATAAAAGACGCACCCGAACACCCCCAGGCGCTTACTGAGATACTGCGGTTTCTCTCTGCGCCAGATCTGGCGTCTCTAAAACCTGAGCCTTCTCCGTATCTATGAAACACGTGAGCCCCATGAACGCCTCATCCAACGCACGCTCAAACACGGTCTTGAGCCGCCAGCCGCTGGCCAAAAACTCCCGGTTCAGCGCAAGCTGGTTCACATACGGGTCGTAGTACGAATCGGTGATGTCCACCATATCGCGGGCCGGCTTGCCCATGAGACTGTACTTTTTGTGCACCTCTCTGTCGCCACAAAAGGGCGTGAACGGCGTTTGTGCCCCCGTGGCTTCGGACCCGGCTTTGCCTCGGGATCCAGATGTGTTGGAAAGATATTTCTGGTCCAACTGGCTGGAGATCTGCTGGAGCTGCCGTTTTCGAAGCAGCAGCCGCTTGAGCTGGGCGTTTTTCTGCTGCCGCATGATGTCCTCGGCGTTGGCGTCCGACGACTGGAGCTTCTCCATCAATTCCACCTTCTGCTGCTTTTGAAACGCCGCATCTTCTGCCTCCATCTGCTTCTGGAGATTCAACTTTTCCTGCCTGAGCCGCTCGGTGGCCTCGTGGAACTTGCTGACGTCCGAGTCCTTCTGCGACTCGCGCATGGCGATCTCCAAGATCTCGATCTTGTGCTCGGCCTCGTATCTACTGACCTCTTTCTCTGTTTCTTCTGCTTCTATGCCCTCGCAAAGCCTGAATGTGATTTCCTCCACCTTTTCTAGATACGCGTTGTACTCCTGGAGCGAGGCAAAGTCCTCCTCGGTCTTGTTGTAGATGCCCAGAATGCGTTTTCGGATATCGATCTCGCGCTCAATGACTATATCGTCAAACACCTGCTTTTTGAAGCGATTTTTCCGCAAGATCTTGTTGCATTTCGGGTACGGGCACTGCGCGGGCCCTAGCGAGAAGATCCGGTCCACGCATGACTCGCAGATCTTGTGGTAGCATTCGGGGTTGATAAGAAATACCATGTTGGGCGACAAGTACCGGTCGGTTTTGCAGATCGGGCACATATCCCGGGTCATGTCGTCGTCCATGGCGAAATTTGGTGCGGGCTGTTTTGCGGCGGGGTCCTTGTATGATAGAAAGCGAGAATGTATGAAAAGAGACAGTATTCGATGTTGTTTGTAGCGCCTTTAGTTGCACTTGCTTGCTTAGTACATCATTATGGTGCTGCGTAGACACAGGATGGCGGTACTGATGTCAATGTGGAAAGCAGCCGATTTCGCAACCATATCGATCGGTGTTCTACAGCAGTTTAGGTCTCGCGAGGAATTTGAATGAATCGATTTTTCTTTTGATGTGATAAAAAATTTTGATACGGGAGGCTCTCGGAAGTCATGCTGAGAGAAACTTGGGAGGTTTGGGGGATCGGGCTATAGCATGTAGCGCGGAGATGAACGGAGGAATCTAGCTACGTCTGAGTGCATTCTTTTTTTTAACCTCCAAATTTTTTTGTCTTATCAATTTGATAAAAGGATATCGAAATCTTTTGGTTGACTCATCTAGCTTAAATTTTATAGCCTCTCATCTGTTTTGATACGCAGTAGGGGAGTTAAACAAGATGATACCTCCCCTTCTATAGTCTCTCCGCAAAGCGTTTGCGTAAGAAGCTGCCAATTACGCCAATATCCACAAGTAGGGAGTATGTTGGGTGAAAGTAGTTGAAAAGACGGTATATAGATGTTGAAACGGAAGCCGGACCTCTAAGTTCCAATTTTCCCGTTGCCTTTTATCATCGAAGGCCTTTTATGGTGTCGCTTCTCTTATAATGAGAGCTGGGGTAATATGGACAGAAGATCCCATCGGTCATTTGTCAAATACAACTTATATACTTGACTGAGATTCTCCTCTCAATGGATTTTGAGAATATATCGAATGTACGTAACGGGCTCTGGGATACTGATTAATGACATAGGTTGCTTCTATTCGAATTTGATAATTGGGAAGAGCATCTTGCCCCTTGATTTTGTTCAATCTTTATCAACGAGCAGGTCTATACCACCACAAAGCGTATAAATCATGTTGCCGTACAAGCTCATCGCTTAAAGCAGGCTTGCGTAATTTTTTTGAGTGTCCGAGTCTGTCTCAGGCTCGTGCAAATTATTCCGAGATATTTCATTGCAGGTAAACAATTTCTAGGCATCCTGTTATTCAATTGCACGGGTACAGCTTCCAAGCATGTGTCTCTGCTGCTTTCAGTAACACTAGAACGTGTCTTAATTCAATTGAGGGTTTTTCACGAATCAGTTTTTCGCCAATTACTTGAGCCAGCGAAGATTCTAGGCAAAAGCTCTAAAGTTCACTCGAAATTGAGACCATCCCAGAAAGCGATACATAAAGGAGACTTATTCTGAGAACACTCAGCATAGTATAATAAAAAACTATCGGCAATTGAAGAACAAAAATCACTATTTAAAAAACGTTCTGAGTGGTCCTGAGTATATGTTTAATCGTCGAGTCTGACAACCCAAAGCAGCAAAGAGAGACCGCCCCCATATGTCTTATAAGTCAAAACTCGATGTACACCCCTCGGAAACACCGTGATCCCTATATCCCTATTTCGCACACTGATCCCAGACATTCTGAACAAAAACCGGGTTCTTTGCTTAAACCCAACAGGCTATTCAAAAATCCTATGAGATTGAGAATTATGTTAAGAGAGGTTGAGAAAAGCTGGTAGAAAACTCTTTTTTCCAGATCGGCAAATGGGCCCTTCAGCTTTCTACGTTTTCGGGCTTTATAGCCCCTCAATATATCTCCCCAATGATATAACGAAGAATGTTACCAGGAAAAAAGTGCTGGCGGTGCTATATCAGCCGATTTTTGGCCTAACTCATGTTCACAAAAGACATGTTTTATTTTGTCAGCGTGGGACAAAAGAAAATGACTGGTTAGCGCCTAGGTACATCCGAAGCTGATGAGTTTGACAAAACACTTCATAAGGGGCATTGCATCGTTTCAAAAATAAAAACATAGATGAGAGCAAAAGCGTCCAACAAGTCCCGAAACTCACTCATATATCTATAATGGAGAAAAGCAATGAATGCTCCATGTATGAACTTAAGCGCCCGCCTCAGTGGACTGCACTCGGCGCTCCTGCTAAGCCTCGCTATAGCGTATTATACCTCAAGCCCTTCTATTCCGGCATATAATGTGCGCGACTCTGCATATATGATCGGTGTGTTTTTAGAGACTGAGCTCGCCGCCAAATTTTCAGACGCATCGAAGCCCGTTTGGCCAAGTGGTAAGGCGCCTCACTCGTAATGAGGCGATCGTCGGTTCGATTCCGACAATGGGCACTTCTTTGTTTTTATTAGTCTGTTTTTTATCGCTATAAGTGACTTGAAGTTTATTTTTCCCACACCTATTTCTCTCATGATACTCTCGAAGTATGGAAAAGCTGTTTCTCCACCCCACTTGTGATGAAGAACAACTCCAGGATTGATAAAAAGAAAATGAATTTTAACGACCCGCGGAGATTGTCACGCTAAACGATGTGTTTCTTTCAAAAACTACTTGTGCATCTCTTATGTAATAACTGAAGAGATGAAAATATGAGATTCTTCAAATCAAGCAAAGTCTGATCTGTGGGGTAGGGGAGATAAAACATCAAAAATACGAGTCAGATTTCTGGCACATTGATAGAGTGGAGTCAGTTTCTTTTCTTTTTGTCTTCTTTTTTTGATATTGTCAACAGTTCGCGGCACCTTAAAATCGTAGAAAGCCTTTTAAAAAGACAGACGTTTATTAAAACGCCAAATATCTTCCTATTCCGTGAAATCTCTTCCCAAAGGCTACAATCTCATTCCCCCTAATTTTAAACGAAGCACGCTAAATATTCCCCGCTATTTCCAGACCAAGGTAGGGCATGGCCTGCACACAGCATGGACATACCCCGACGTTTTACGTGCCATACAGCCATACCATTTTTTGTTCTACTTATACCAAGGCAAAGACGCCCGAAACCCCAGTCTTTGAGATCAGGCGACTATGGCTTCAAACGTGTTCCCGCTAGCGTTTCAGTACGTCGCAGGAGAGTCGCAAATCGCCCGTTTGGCCAACTTGACCATCACCGACGAAACAAACCTGTCTCGATTCAAGATCACCTTGAACCACTTTAGATGCTCTAAAATCACGCACACAAGCGGCCAGCTGCCTGTAGAAAAACAACTTAAATACATCTCCAACGAGACAGGCCCGTCCCCGCTCCTTTTGGTCGTGCCCTCGTCGCACGAGAAACTCAAGTTTGAGGTGGACGTTGCCAATGTTGATTGCGAAAATGAATTCAGTAGGTTTTTGGTAATCCACAAATCCTACGGCGCCGAGCTTCCGGCCAAGACGTCTCGCGAGCAGATGCAAGAGTCCTTGGTCTCCAAGCTGGGGGACGCGTCGAAAATCCCGCTTTCTGAGCTCGCTTTAAAAGACCAGCTGCAGACTGTGATTGTCAACGATACATTCAACGGCAAAAAGGCACAAAACAGCCGCCTCACGGTTTCTGTGTGGTGCCATAGCGAGCACGAGTCGCAGCTAATATTCTCGTTCCAAATCTGGGTAGAGGCGCTGTCCTCAGATGCTAATTCAGAGGGCCCGAAAACGGCAGTGGCCTCAAAAACAGCCCCAGCTCAATCGTCGCCAGTTTCACCAGTCCCACCGACGCCAACCCCAAAACTACTGGACCCCTTCGAGTTTGACATCCAGGATCTCCGCCGGGCGTTCAACTTCAATATCCACGATGGGCCCGAATTCCGCACCACTCTCGCTGCGTATGAGCAAGAGTGCCCTAGGCTCAAAAAATCCATGCTCAATTTGCAAGACGAAATCCGCGGGCTCGAGGCGTCACTAAAGAGATTTGTCTCCACACGCAACCGGTTGCTAGATGCATTAGAGGCCGTGGTGGAGCACCTGTTCAGCCCCTTGTTGAAGAAACTAGAAATCCACCAGAGTTTTTCCAGCGCTCTCAAAAACGTATTTGAGCCGTTCGAGCGCAACGTGACTTTCATCGCCAAAGAGGTGTTCACCGCCGCATCTATCCCCAAAATCATCCTGTACTGCGTTTCTTCCATGAGCACTGAAGGCGCCTCTGAGCCAGCATCGAGCCGGAAAGTTTTCGAGAAACAAAGCAAGGAATTCTACGACTGGCTCCACAAATACTTGTCGAACGAAAAAGACCGGCCGGAGCTGAAGCTTTTGCTCAAACGGAAGGCCTTTGAGCTCTCAAAGTTCGACTACCTCAACGCGTTGAACTCATCTTCTAACAACCAGTACTTCAACCAGCTCATCGAGAGTCTCTTCAAGTTCTCAAATCTTCCCCTTGAGAACGGGGTGCTAGATTCCAAGCTTTTCAAAGACAACAAGAAAGGGCACTTGCTTCTCCCGAAAAAGGCCAGTCTATACTTGAACGGACTATCACGATTCAACAGTGAGAAATTGCAGCTCCGGCAAATGATCGAGGCGTGCCGGACCAACGAGGAGTTGACAAACGTCATCAAGACAAACGCCCTCAATAACCAGAACGGGCTGTCGAAGGAACACGAAAAACTCACACTCGACACATCGGCCGTCAATCTAGATATGATCTTCCCGAACTCGCCCGCGACTGCCTCGCCCGGTGCAGAAACTAGTGTGGCAGGCTCATGGAAAAACGCAGAAGATGACCAGAATGCGAATTTTGCCGGGATTCTCTACGCTTTGGGAGGCCAGGGGAAACCGGGCTGGCACAAGGAGTGGGTGGTGCTAAAAAAGGGCCAGTTGATCGAGTATTCGGACTGGCGGAACGGCACACAGCCTATAAATCGGCCGATCGACATAGCGTTGGCCAGCGTCAAGCCCGTGACTAAAGACAAACGGCAGAATTGCCTCGAAATCATCACGTCGTTGGGCCAAAAACACGTTTTTCAGGCCATCAACGACGACGAGCGCAACCAATGGATCAAGGCTCTCTATAACGCAGGCCAGTTGACCGAGAGACTCATCCAAAAAAGCCAGAAACCAAGCCTCATCACGGATTTCCCCAAGCCGCCCACACAGATTCTTCCCGCGAACGATGGCCGCGGGCTGCCCGTGTCTGTCTTCTCAGAACTGTTCCGTCCCATTGACGATAACTTTCTCCAGAACGTCCGGTCTATCGAGGGAAGCGAAAACGGCCGGTGCGCGGACTGCAAGACCACGGACTCGGTCGAGTGGATTTCCATGACGTTCTGTGTGGTCATCTGCGTGAAGTGCTCGTCGTGCCATAGAAACATGGGCTCACATATTTCGAAAGTGAAGTCACTCAAGTTGGACAATTTCTTGGACGAGAGCCGCGTGTTGCTCAAACACACAAACAACGCCTCTGTAAACAGCTACCTCGAAGCCAACGCCGCGGATAAAATTACCCCAGAAGCTTCAGATGCGCAACGGCTTCACTACATTAAACAGAAGTACGAGAAACGCGCCTACATGGAGCCAGTATCTGGAATCAACGCGCTTCTTGTGAAAGCCACGCGCCGGATCGACATCGGCGAGGTGATCAGGTGGCTCAATTGCGGGGCTGATCCTAATTTAACGCTTCAAATGTCAAACCCGCAATGGCCCGAACCGCTCACAGTGACGCTTTTCGAGTACTCGCTACGCAAGAGAATCGAGGTTGACGAGCAAGGCGACGAAAACGGGTTCTTTGTCGTTTCGGAGCTTTTGCTTCTCCACGGATGCAATATCGAGAATATCAACTCGCTCAATCCCAAGGTGGTTGCAAGCGAAGACGCGAAATCGTACTGGTCACGGAAAAGAGCGCGCGCGATGGCGGCGTGAGGTCTAATGGTGAAGGTGATCTTTTCTGAGCTTTTTTTTTTTTTTTTTAGAGGATCTTTGATGGAATCAAGATTCAGGGAACGTATAAAGCGCCTATATATTGTTACTAGAATTCATTTGCATTGCATTGTAGGGGTCCCTGTTACAAGAAGTAGATGTTCTTTTTGCGCACACTGAAGATGATCATCCAAGAAAATTAGATTGGTCGATATTCGTCTCCTTCAATGCTTCAGTAATTTTACTGTTCTCTTCGCTGTGAGAAGTGCCTTTGTTCTTTCATTCTTCATGGACATACACTTCAAATAATTCCATACATGACCACAGTCAAGCATGGGGAACTTTAGATTTCTCACTTCAAACAAATCCGAGGCAAATAATGAAAAACTTCAAGAGAATTTTAACGACACTTACAATGAAAAGCTAATTTCGGCTCAAAAAAAGTAGATTGATGCGATTTCTGTGGATCGAACACAGGACCTTCAGATCTTCAGTCTGACGCTCTCCCAACTGAGCTAAAGCCGCATGGAACCCATGCCGGGACTCGAACCCGGAATCTTTTGATTAGAAGTCAAATGCGCTAACCATTACGCCACACAGGCATATCACCTTTAACGGGAATTCTCCTGTTATGATCGTTCTGGATCTATCCAGAGGTTCAACTCTATTGCCAGGGAGGCTAACGATTAGGGAGCGTCACTTGCTACGTCCCAGGACCGTCACAATTAACGCGTACTCGTTGGTGAGAAGCGATACTCCGGGGAAGTAAGTCTGTGATATGAATGGACCGCAAGCCTAACGGTAAGTGTTCGGAGAGTAACCTTTATTAAGATGCTTACTCTATATAAATTGGCTTCACCCTTTCAATAAGATTGGGCGATCCGCGATCTTTATAATTACCTCTCTCCGTCCGGCACATAGTACTTACGCACACGTGCACCGGAGATCACGTGCAGCTACGCGACACCTAGGGTCCGCGCCCGTGCACGTGACTTACGGGACTGACTATAGAGGATACGAGTATTCTCCAGGAAAGTCCTGTAATATCACCAAAAAATTGTTGCTGAAAAAATAGGCGGAAGTAGGTGAATGATATTGACAGGTGCTTTACGTGAATCTTCGGTCCAAATTTTGCGAAAATCAGCAATTCACCGAGATTAAACGTTTAAAACATCATTTGAATGCATCAGAAGGCCCAGATGTGTAAAAAACGCGTGTGAGGAAGAAAACGGTGTGTTTTTTTTTGAAGGAAAGAAGTCGCCATGAATCCTGGCAGCACGGATTTTATGCTTAATATCAGCAGGCGATACTACCATAACAATCACCGTCCGCCGAGTCTATCATTCCCGACGCCAAGAATAATAAAGATGGTCTACCTCTCTCAGGAGGGAAGGGGAAGATTTTCCCATTCTTCCAAATAGACAAAAGTCGGGGCTCTCATTACTCTATGCATTATCTAGAGGTGTTGCAGGTTTTTTATAGCTATGTGTAGTTTTTTCCTGTAATACGATGTATTTCTTTTCGAAAAAAAAAGATTCTCTAATACAATGTGTTTGTCTCAAAAAGAAAAGGAGCTGACTATAGGGGTGGTACCACCGTTATAAAACCAACCAAATTGCAGAAGCCGTTTTCGAACTCCATACTCAGAACTCCCAAGCCGTAGATTTCTCATTTACGCACGTTATCCAAAAAATCGAATGAATGTTTCTTTCAAAGAGGCCTCTAGTGTTAAGCCGCGCCAGCCTTATTTCATTAACCTACGACCTAAATCTTCTTCAATTGTACAAAAAGGCTGCAATGTCTGTAGTAGCAGTTACCATCCCGACCATTTCTGCAAACGCAAATGTGATTGCCGTAAGCGGCCTTATCACTTGCCTGAGCAGTGTCCTAACAAGATCCCCTTACAAGCAGCGGAACCAAAGTCTTATGCACAACCTAAATTGGGAGCCAATCAGGCACCAAGAGCAAACAGCACTCACGGTTCATATAAGGAGCACAATATCTACGAACAGATTGACTTTGTTAGTGATGAAGGTAATGATGAAGACATGGCCAGTGCCTCGACAGAAGCCGACAGCGCCGATGAAGAAATGAGCAATGCTTCGACCAATGAAACTCAAGAAGATGAAGTCATGATGGAGGCTTCTATGGTGCAAAGCGGCAATCAGTCAGCCGGGCAAAAGAAGCACGCAAAGGAGGATGATTCATCCTCTGAAGAAGAGGATGATGGATTATCTCCAGGGAAGATCAGAACAGAAAAAGAGAAGTGGCAGAGATTGCCCGACTCTCAAAGAGGGCTTGTGAAGGATCCAACGGCGCAAGAAAACTCCTCAAAGGGGGAGTCAAGAGAAATCAGCTCAGAAAACGCACCATTGGATCTTCACCGCAAATCTCAACATTCAAAATTACAAGAGAACCGTGAAGGCGGCAACAGACAAACTCAAACAGACGCAAATAAGGGGGCTTCTACCCTTTCCACTAAAATCGCCACGTCCTCGACTGTGAGCGATTCCGGGAACCCAAGACTTGAGAGCCGTGATGTAGAACGGGGCGAAAGGGCTGATGTCAGGAAACGGCAAGGCAAGACCTCAGTTTTGACACGTCCATTGGAGGACCTGTCAAGGGGACCGCCGGATAAAGCCGCGACCTCACAACCACTCAAGTCAAGTATCGAGGGTTCAAACACCTCAAAAGGGGAGATCAACACGAAGGGGCATGAGAAAGATCAAAGCTCGGCGTTGGAGACAAGTGCCTGTGCAGCGTCAAATTTGATCACAACAGAAAGGTCAAAGGGTACCACCCATGCCTCAGAAAACCACAACGTGGAATCAACTTCTGACTCACAACAGTCAGTATCTCAGGGGGAGGTCCTGAGGAGAACTGATAACTCTAATTTATGAGTTACTCAATTGACACCTTGGACGTCAATCTACTGCCGTCCAACGTTGCACATTCAATGGGTCTTCGAGAAGTCTTCTCGATAGGATCTTACAACATACAGAGAACCAAGCAATTGTCAGTAGTGGCAAAATTGGCAGCCAATTATGACATATTTTTCATTCAGGAATTTGAAGCCACGCATAGCAACACTCAAGCTATGCATCAGCACGCAAGCCAAAACCATCGCCAATTTATAACAAGTCCGGTGAGCACAGGAAGAAAGAATCTAACTGGGATTTTCATCAACCCCAATACGATTCAAATGATCGGAGATTCGGAAATTCAAAGATCAAGTGAGCACCAAAGGTATTCGACGGACATCCGGGTTAAGACAAGGATGGGAAATCAGGTTTTGTTCCAAAATCTCTATCTCCCTTCTGCCGAGAAGGAGATGCATGCCACAATACTTGAGGATACACTCATGTGCTTCGAAAGCATGCAACAAGACCATGAGACACTCGAATTGTTCTACGGAGGGGACTTCAATAACTCTGTGGAAAACACTCCGGCGGTCGAGACCGAAGGGGTACTTGCCATTGTGGAATTGAATCGATACTGTCGTAACCAGGATATTGCGGATTACGATCCAACAATCCCAGGGTACCCCACTAATAGATCAGGTACTCGCAGGAGACTTGATCGGTTTTATGCTCCAAGACGGTGGCAGGCAAAAGCTCACCGCTTCCAGATATTAGATCCAGTAGGAATCACCTCATCACACAATTTGATTCTGATTCAATACTTGATCAATACCTCCCGTAAAGTTCTTGTGGGCAGCCCTAGGTTTCAATACCCGTTAGGCAGACTACAACCACCTTTCAATGAAGCGAGGCCCTGGCCTGTTTCATCAGAGGCGACAATAGACGAGTTGATTCACTCCATTCAGAGTGATGGTCATGAGTATATTGAGATGA
>JAKUBE010000289.1:0-15107 GCA_030674755.1 Metschnikowia henanensis | reverse complement strand
GCCATTCAACTACTACATGTACGCAGCATTCCCCACTTTCTTCTGGTTCACGATCTTCAATGAAAGAGCATTATTCACAAAAGGCTTGGGCGAACTTTTCTTTGGAATAACGAATACCACCAAAGTGTTCACTCTTGTGTGCTTCATTGGTATGTATGAGAGTATTGTCTACGGTTTCTTCAACAGAAACATGTTCTCGGTTATTTTGTTCCTTGTGGGCTTGTATCCTTTCTTCGTCTCCGAAAGCTTGGATATTCGTACCAAAGTGCTCTGGCTAGCAAGCTGTTTGAGTATGTGCACTTTCACAAACTTGGACGCTGTGAAGACCGAGAGCTTGTCACAAATCAATGTCAGCACCGCTATGGCATTCGTTATAGGCGTTTTGGGGGCTCAACATGTGTTCAAAAGACACGTGCCTGCATTTTCGAAAGGCCTCGTCTGTGCTCAATTAGCTGCTATTGTCTCTATGGCCTATGCTACCAATATCTCGGTCCTTTCATTGCAAGCCAGAGATGGTCTACCATTATCGTCGCAGGCGTTGGGCTGGATTACGTTTGTAGTCTCCTTGGTGGTATTGCCTGGAATCCACACAATCCGGTCGTCTTCAGATTACCAGTTGAGGTTGTTGATCGTGTACCTTACCTTCGTTCCGACATTTGTCATTTTGACCATTTCTTTCGAGCTCTTCTTCTACGTGGGGTACTCGTTGGTGTTATTGCAATGGTTGCGCATAGAGTCACAACTCAAAGTCCGCCGCGCAAGCATTAAGGGAACCAAGCAAGGCAAGAGACAACTACCTGAAGGATACTGGCTTCAGACCATAAGAATATCGATCATTGGGTTTTTCTTTTTGCAGTTCGCTTTCTTTGGCACCGGCAATGTCGCATCGATCTCGTCCTTTTCCCTAGATTCTGTTTACAGATTGATCCCCATTTTCGATCCTTTCCCAATGGGAGCGTTGCTCATGCTCAAGCTCATCATTCCTTATGTGTTGCTATCCACGTGCTTTGGAATTATGAACTACCAGCTAGAGATCAGAAAGTTCACCATCTCCACTTTGATAATATCGACGTCAGACTTTTTGTCCTTGAACTTCTTCTATTTAGTCAAAACCGAGGGATCCTGGCTCGATATAGGTGTGACGATCTCCAACTACGTTTTGGCAATCATCTCGTCTTTGTTCATGCTAATCCTTGAGCTTGTGAGCACGATAATATTGAGAGGAGTCGAATTTGAAGACGAAGAGACAAAGGTCCAGCGCAAGATTCAAGAGATTCTTGACGATGATGCGCCTATTAGCTCGAGAATGAGACACAAGAGAAAGAATGATTAGGGTGCATTGATGTCAGACTTCTTTGAAATCACCAATTCATAAATTTTTTTTTCCTGATAAAAGCCTAGATGTTGCATCCCTGCATGATTACCCAAACTCGGAAACTTGTGCATTCAAGCACGAAGCGAGCTGAAAAAATGATTCCTTACTCCTACGCGAAAAGAAGACTTACAAGTGTTCAGTTCTTTAAGAGAGGAAAGAGAGATCAAAATTTCAGGCAGACTAGGTGTCCTCGATTTCACTTTGAACGCTTATCGCAAGAAAATCCGAAGACCGGATTTGTCAGTGACCTGCATGAAATCGTGTCACGTGATGTCTGACTCTTCGCAAAGGTGTTCTTGGTAATTATAATTATATCGCGTTCGCCTACGAACTATATTAAATAAGGGCGTTAGAAATTGAACATGGCTAGTAAAATCAGCGGAAAGCGCGTTGTTATGATTGACAACTACGACTCGTTCACCTGGAACTTGTACCAGTTTTTGTGTCAATCCAAGTACAGTGCCGTGGTGGAAGTCTACAGAAATGATGAGATCGATATTGAGACCATTGAAAAAGTCGTGAAGCCGGACATTATTTTCATCTCGCCAGGACCTGGCCACCCATCAACTGATGCTGGAATCTCAAAGGCAGTCATTGACCACTTCAAGGGAAAAATCCCCATTTTTGGGGTGTGCATGGGTCAACAATGTATGGTCGAGGTTTTTGGCGGCACAGTTTCGTTTGCTGGCGAAATTGTACATGGTAAAACTTCCACTATAAGGCACGACGGTAAGGGTGTTTTCGCCGGTGTTCCCCAAGGTGCTGCTGTGACCAGATACCATTCCTTGGCAGGCTTAAAGGCAGACCTTCCTGAATGTTTAGAAGTCACTGCCACTACCGAAAGCGACCCCGAAGTGATCATGGGCGTTCGTCACAAAGAGTACACCATTGAGGGTGTACAGTTCCATCCCGAGTCGATTTTGACGGAGGCTGGCCAGATTCTCATCGACAATGTCTTGCAATTGGAAGGTGGGTTCTGGTCAGATAACAAAACGCCAGGTCCTGCCAAAGAAAACATCTTGACGAAAATCTACAAAGCCAGGATAGGCGACTACGAGGGAATCGAGCAACTTCCGGGGAAGAAATTCGCAGACTTGGAGACGAGTTATGCGCTAGGCGTGGCGCCATCTGTGATCAACTTCTACGACCGTCTCATCCAAACGCAGAAGAAAGGCCAGAATGTTATTTTGTCCGAGTTCAAGCGTGCGTCTCCGTCCAAGGGCGATATTAATATCAACGCGCACCCTGCGTCCCAAGCACTCACATATGCACAGAATGGGTGTTCTGCCATATCCGTGTTGACTGAGCCCACTTGGTTCAAGGGCTCTTTGGACGACTTGTCAGTCATTCGTCGAGTTATTGACAAATCGACTGAGGGCAAGGAATATACGAGGCCCGCGGTGTTGCGAAAAGAGTTCATATTCAACAAGTACCAAATTTTGGAGGCCCGCTTGGCCGGTGCCGACACGGTGTTATTGATTGTCAAGATGTTGCAGGACGCTGCATTGCTCCAGAGTCTATACGAGTACTCTCACTCCTTGGGAATGGTCCCACTAGTGGAAGTTAACGATGCGGCAGAGTTGAAGACGGCTCTTGCGTTGACGATAGCTGGGACCACGGAGGAACCACTAGTGATTGGCGTCAACAACAGAAACTTGGCCACATTCGACGTCGACTTGGGTACTACCAGCTCGCTAGTGCTGGCTTCCAAGAGCAGTTCGAGGAAGGGCGATGTTTTGGTGTTGGCGTTATCTGGCATCAGCTCAGTTGAGGATGTCAGCAACTACAAGAAGGACAAAGTGGACGGCTTTTTGATCGGCGAGAGTTTAATGAGGGCACAAGAAAGGGGCGAGGCTGGCAAGTTTTTGCACGAGCTTATCAACGTGTAAGGCACAAGAACTCAACAAAAGGACACCGTTTTTAAAAGAAATTATTACAGTAGTAAACCGGGTATATGCGGGTGGCCCCACAAACCCAAACAGGTTGTCAAAACCAAGCGCCAAACACCGAGCATTATGCCAAGCATCGAAAACCACAAACGAAACAAATAACAAAACACTTAACGAAGGGCGAAATCTCCCACAGGAGGCGGGAAGCGTGTGCCTCAAGCATGCTTGTTAAAGAAAGTTTCCCTCCGTTTGTCAACCCTGTGATTGTCCTTGAAGTGCCGTAAGTAGTTGGAAAGCGGCTTCTTTATCAGAGTGGAAGTCCAACATCTCACCTCGACAATGTCGTAACAAGCCGGACACACAACCCCCTCGTGGATTCTAGGTCTAGGTTGCGTTTTTCGAAAGGGATTGGCCTTCTTGGACACCCGGTACTTACCAAGCATAATCGGGTCAGGAGTCAAGTAGTCATCAGTGTAGATCCCGTGCGAGTGGCACATGTGCTGCGAATAGCATGAGTTCTTGAGCTCGTAGAAGTTGATGTCCTCGCAATAGGCACAAAGCGCACTTCTTGTCTCCGTGATTGGGAGGTGCGTTTGAGGGTTCAACTCCACTCTAGTAAACTCCTGCTGATAAGGACGAATCGCATCAAAGGAAGGGTTTTTCTCGTAGGCCACATTTGGGTGCATATCGTGAAGAATGTCGATATTGTCTCGGTAGTATCTGGTACGGCTGATAGCACATTCCTCTTGCTTCGCGAGTGTGATTATAGAGTGTTCGTAATCAAAGCGGTCCAACCCAGGGTTTCTGGCGTTGTTCTGGAGCACAGGCGTCTCTACTATCCTGGCGGGTATGTTCACACCAGAGTAGTCGAACTTTCTCTTCACCCTTCTCGGCTTTTTAATCCAAGCAGGCTTCGCAACACGAAAGTCAGCCTTGGCCACTTCCGCGCCCTGTGGCTTTGTTTGTTCTTGTGGCTTTTCACCGTCAGCCGAGGCCTTAGCTTTTGGGACCTTCTTGGGCGATTTGAAGCAGCTGAGTTGAGAAGCAAGCTTCTTGTACTCGGTCTTGCTCAAGTTTGCAATGAACTCTCTCAATTCAAGCGCCAATTTGATCTGATCAGCAACAGAAACCTGAACGTCAGTGGTCTCAGGCAAAGATCTAGGAACGATGGAAAGCGACAGTGGACTTATACCCGTGCTTTGAGAAGCCTCAGGCTCTCTGAATGATTCAAAAGGATAATCTTCGAAAGCCGACGCATCGTTGTTTTCAAGTTCGTCCTCGAACTGGAACTGTTCTTCTGGGCTCTGAGAGAAGATATGATAAGAGCTGTTGTAGGTTTGACTCTGGGAATTACGAGAAGCAGGGTCCACGGAAACGTGGCCGAATTCAGAGCTTGGCTCTTGCTGTAAGTCTTCATCGGCAAAGTGGACTCTGCCCGCTGACTTGATGGAAGCTTTGAGGGCTGCCAAGGGAATCTCTTCATCGATTTGTTGGCCGATAACTTCGAGGTCGAGCGCGACAGTGCTGGCCAAAGAGGTGTCGTAAGACTCGAGCGAGTCGGTCTTGGTAAAGTCATTCGACAGGTCACTTTCAAGACAGAGAGTGAAAAAATTATTGTCGGAAAACTCAGACTCGAGATCGTAGTTCCCAACATTCGTAGGAGTTCGCAAAGCAGCAACTATTTCGTGTTGCAAAGCAGCAACTACCTCGTGTTCCAAAGCCAACGTGGAGTCATCCATGGCAACGAGTGATAGCGAAGTGTCGTTAGTCTCAAATATCTGAAGCGAGGTTGGTGAAAAGGCTGGCAAAGAGGAAAGCAAAGGGTTGGCCAAAGTATATGTCGTGGAAAAAATAGGGCACGAAGGGGAGTTTGTGAAATTAGCTGGGGCAGCATGTTGCGGCTGCGAAAAACCGGTATCGCCGGGCTGGCTGCAAAACTCACCATCATAATATTGTTTCAAGCTTTCCACGCTTTGTTCGTTGATTTCGATGAGTCCTTCTTGGGTCATCCACAAAATTCCCCTTAATTACCGACTGCCATCCTGGTGTCCAACAAGCTCGAAGGACCTTCAGTGTTAGCAACTCCAACACTCCCATGCACAGCGTTCTCCGCAGTAGCCTTCCATGCTTCGGGTTGGGGTCCTGTCTTCTGTGAGATATCACGACACCCTAGTAAATTCAAACCGTCATCTTCAGCATCGGCGGCGGTGCTTCCTACCGCCTCGTTTTGCAAGTTGAAGGCCGGGCCCCCAAGCAGGAGTCATTGCTCGAAATGCCATTGGGATGGTTTCAAGGCGACTCTATCCTAGCAAAATGTACTCAAGTTACTTTTGCAGATATCTAAAAATTATATCCCCTCTTCGTTTGAAGGCACATGGGCCCGCTTTATAACTTTTTGTTTTGGCGTACGCCTCGAGGCGTATGCGAAATCCGGCATTGTCGCTATACTACGCTCAGCTTTCTGTTCTGGGGCATGTAATATATATGAACTTCTATATACAAAAGTTCTGGGTATGCTTGTAGAATATCTCTTGGCAGAACACATCGAAAACACATTGTGAACTGAACATTTCTCGTAAAAGAGGAGCGGGAGAGCGAAGCTTCTTGCACTCTAAAATGTGCCAGTAATTTTGCCTTGTAGTTCTACACGTGTCGGGATTTAGCAGACGGACTCTTGGAGACTCTGGGGATAAAGAAATCTAGATAGCCTTCCCAGTCTCATGAACATTTTGAAACCAAAGTTATCTGCTTTCGTAACTGCAATTCATCTAAATCATGCTTGTACGCCTTCATGCACTTTTTTCACTCGGCGACGGGTGCAAAAAATAAAACAAACATTCTCAACGGCTGCTTAGCAGACGCGCGGCGCATATTTAGGATGCACGGGTGCGACGCCCGGGACGTCCTCGCATTGAAACGCGTCTTGCCCCAAGACCATTACCCATAACTCCCTGAAATATCACGCGATGGATGCTGCAAGTATAAGAGTAAACGCGACCACGATTAAAGACTTTCCGGGGAGAGTGGTCAGGGTCATTGGAAAGGCCACCTCTGTCGACAGCTACGCTAACTATGCCACGCTAGATGCTGGCGGGCCAGTGCATATTACGACACTTACTTCGGATCCTCTTGAGGTGGGCCAAATATACGAAATCATTGGGAAATGCAATGTCAACGATTTCAAGGTCAGCTCGTATTCCTCCTCCCAATTGTCGGACAACGTGAACTTGGAGATGGCCACTAGGTTGGCCAGCATGGTGCCTAAAGTAAGCGAGTTGTTCTATTAGGTAAGTCTCAGACCTGGACGGCATTCGGGGTTGCCCGTCTTATAGTTTGTATATTAATGAAGTCATTTGCGACTTGCTACATACCCGTAGAGGCTTTCAGTCGGCACTTAAAGCATTTTAGCGATCTCCAGCTGCACATCCGAGAAGCGGCTCAGGCTATACGAGCTTTGAGCCAACTCGTACCATTTGGGCTGGGGGAAGTTTCCTCCTTTGACCAAAAGATTGCCATATGTCACCGCCAATCTGTATGCAGCCTCTTCATCTGCTGTCACCAAGTCCTCACCCACGTCCTCAAGCACAGCCAGCAAGGTTTTCCATGAGGACGGCGTGGAACCGACCGACGTATTCACAAGAATGTAAACCAGGACATTGTAGAAAAATGACGCGATCGACGAGACGGCCAGCTTGAAGTGTTTGTGAGCGCTTGCAGCAGACGAGGACGTCAACACCTTCACGATGACAGTGAGGTTTTGCGTCAAGTCGTCGAAATACTCGTTGAAGACCACGGCCCCGCCATCTGCAACAGTCAAGAAGATCTGCGTGAATAGCGTGCTTGTGGTCAAGTTACTCAAGAACTTCGACATCATCATGAACAATGTGACGTCCTCGTCCAGGACTTCCTCCAAGCTATCTGTGAGGAACCGGAACACACTCTCCGCGGCATCGGTAGATTGCAAAAGATCCACGGTGGTGATTCTCAGGATACTGATGCGCAACAAGTCGAACCCAATCAACTTCTGTGACTTGGTCCACTTTTTGAGGATCACGGGAATCACGTCGACTACCAAGAAAAGAGCGTCTTTCGACTTGAGGTTTTTCAATGAAGACTCCACTCGAGCAGCTACCGCTGGAGAAAACGCAAGATCCTCAGGCTGGCTCGCGTTGAATTTGGCAAAGCCCTTCGCTAGCTGTTCGGGCTTGTAGTCAGTGAAGAGTATCGGCTGTTTTTGAGGGAAGAACGAGCTGGTAGACTTGCTTTTGCGGGGCTCGGGAGGAGCGTTAGGGTAAAGATCTTCCACGGCTCTAGCGTTATTGCCAGACGGCTGGTCTAAAGATACACCGGCGGTGTTTTGGTTGATAAACTTGACCACCTCCTCTGTATAGGAGTTCGGC
The DNA here is from genome assembly GCA_030674755.1 of Metschnikowia henanensis. NCBI lineage: Eukaryota > Fungi > Ascomycota > Pichiomycetes > Serinales > Metschnikowiaceae > Metschnikowia > Metschnikowia henanensis. The sequence goes on along the minus strand of JAKUBE010000289.1, from coordinate 7,443 downwards.
AAGTCGTTGGCGGCCAAAAACCGCTCGGCGGCCACATACGGGTTTTCTGCGGCGTTGTAGGGCAACTTGAGCGGCGGCTTCCCGTCCTCCACATCCACGTCAAAAACATAGTCGTACTCGACGCCCTGGTGCTCTTTTTTCCCAGACGAGCCGCCCGCCGAGCTCACGACGTCTCCGATTTTCACCCAGTGCCCTCCAGACCACTGATGTGCCTCGATGACTCCAGCCGGGCTTTTGACCATCACCGTAGCACCCTCTTCTTTCCCTGGCGAATCTAAGCGGTCGTACCCTGGGATGTCTGTCTTTTTGAGGTCGTCCAAGGATTGCTCGGAAATGGCAGACAGCCGGACCAAGTTGTCGAAGGCCTTGAGCCCATCGGCGGTTGCAAACCGCGATTCGTCTTCTGTGAACACATAGATCTGCTTGTCGGAGCCACCCACAGCAATGTCGTCGTTGGCTAGCACCGCCACACACCACACGGAAATGCAGGGGAGCGTGATGGCCTGTTTCACCGCGCCGTTGCGCCAGATTCTGACCGAGCGGTCTTCCGCAGTCGAAACAAGGTCGCCGTTTGCCAAAAGCTTGATGTCGTAGATGAACGAATCGTGGCCCTGAAGCGTCTGGACCACGCGGCCGGTCTCGAAATCCCAGATTTTGATGGTGCAGTCGTTGGAGGCGGATGCAAACTGCTTTCCGCCCGGAAACACCAAGAGCTTTCTGACAACATCGTTGTGGCCCGTGAACCTGCCGATCTCAGCACTGCCCTTCCATTTACGGATAGTGCGGTCTGCTGAGCACGTGAGATATACGTTTTGAGCTGCGTCTACAATCTTGGCGTCCCACACAGACGCCTCGTGGCCCACCAAATCGTGCTTTACTGAGAAGTGGTTCAAGTCCCACACTTTCGCGGTGCAGTCCCAAGACCCCGAGATCAACTGGTCTTCCTGATGATGGAGCGAGCAGACATTGCCCTCGTGGCCCGGCAACTGAAACTTCCCGAAATCGTCGCCAGGTTTTGCAAAGCTCTCAAAGCTTTCACTGAGATAGATAATTGCATCCTTCCCACCGCATGCGACCACCGGGCCTGTCGTGACATAGTCCACGGACTCCACGCAATTGATAAAAGAGCCTGTGGGCGACAGAAAACAAATCAAGTTCTCGGTCGTGGTGTCCAAAAGCGTATTTACTTGCCAGCGTCTGGCAGTACCATCTCGAGACCCCGAAACAAGTGCGTCGGGTGAGACAGCGGTAATTCCACGCACATCCAGCTCGTGGCCTTGTAAAATCGTGCGCAATTGATACATCAAAGTGGCTGTGGAAGCGGGATTTGTGTGGCTAACAATCACCGTTTAATGCGATATGTAATAAATGTGGGGTCTCCAGCTTTAAGGTGCTGGTATATTGTATTAAGGTGGCTGCGCGGGTTGTGCGATTTGCCATTGTCACTTTCGCTGCAGACTCACTGAGCTGAGCTTGATAGATAATCTGAGAAAATGAAAGTAGTATTTTCTCAAGCTTGTAGCGACGGAAACCATCAAGATATGTTCTACTCATTGATTTGGTCTAAGCGGCCACTTTCTGCTTCATGTGAGTTTAGGTTTATTATCGCCAAAACGTTGGTCGTGTGTTACCCAACACCTTGCTGGTGATCAAATTTCAGCCTGTACTGATTTGGCGAAGCTTTGATCGTTTCCCTTGAAGGCATCTACTTGTTCGGTATTTGTAGATTCCACTTGAATTTAGCCAGAGCTGCGCGAATAATCATGGTTCTAGTCATTGACGAAAATTATTCAGAATCACCTCGAGCTCCGACCCGACTGGGCTTCCTTACTGATTTACCACGATCTGGCATATGGACAGGAGTGTGTCATTGCTACTCACTGTGCAACACCTCATAACAGAGAAAGCAATTGACGAGAAACAGGCTAATCGCGAGTGAGAAGATACAGGCTCACCAAAGTATTGAAATCCCAAAATTCTATAGTGATGGCAATAAAAGTATGTCTACTGCAACGAGAAAGTCGTGTACTCGCGCATCTCTCTTTATTAGCCTTATCAAAGTAGTTCCTGAGAGTCTGTTGATAAGACCCAGTTCAAAGAAGAGCTAGTATACTTTAGGGCATTTCTCTAAGGTTTCCTGAAACATCTCTCGATGCAATATACAATGTCATAAAATCCGAACTACGGCACCATAATCGGAGTAAACCTCGGTGATACTCTTGTCCTGGGAGGTACGGATCTTACATGCAAGGCTCCCTCCGCAACAACCCACACTTTTCATATCAATGTAACCAACCCTCTGTAATTAATAAACTCGAAATGACGTTGACACACACTATAGCGTCGAATGGCACGCACGTGTTCTACTCGTCCTTTGCGGGAAAATACCTTCTGATCACAGATTCCTCCATCAAGGAAGAGGATGTTATGCCTTCGGCGTACACCAAGGAAGTGACCACCACCATTTCCTGTATTTTGGGATGCATCAAGTTGAAGATCAATAAGTACATCATCGTCGCCGACAAGCACGAGATTGCAGGGTCGATCTTGGGCAACGAAATCGCCAAAGTCAAGTCTTTCAAGATCCTTCCTCTTGGCAGCAATTCGATTGCAAGGAAGAACACCGAGGAAGGCCAGTACTTGGCATTATTGCGCCAGCACTTGAACAACGCTACGCTATTCTACTCCGTAAACAACACTTACGACTTGACAAACTCTTTGCAAAGACAGCTCGGCGGCTCTGGCGGGGTTGTAGAAAAGGACGAGAGGTTTTGGTGGAACCACTATTTATGCGACGCATTTTTGGAAGCGGGGACGCATAACTTCATCACGCCTGTGATCTACGGGTACGTGAAATCGCACTCTGCGCAATTCAAGGGAAACCAGAACTTGGGTTTTGCATTAATTACTCGTCGTTCCCATATCCGGGCAGGCACTCGGTACTTTCGCCGTGGAATAGACGAGACCGGAGCGGTGGCCAATTTCAATGAAACCGAACAAATCCTCACCACGGCTGGCGGCCAGGTCTACTCTTTTTTGCAGACCAGAGGCTCGGTGCCGGTGTACTGGTCCGAGATCAACAACTTGAAGTATAAGCCCAACTTGGTCATTTCATCTCGCCGTTCGCAGGACGCCACGGCAAAGCACTTCGAGGAGCAAGTCCAGCTCTATGGGGATAACTACTTGGTGAACTTGGTGAACCAGAGCGGCTATGAGAAACCGGTGAAAAATGCGTACGAAAAGGCCGTGGAGTCATTGCCCGAATCGCTTGCGCGCCACGTGACCTACATTTATTTTGATTTCCACCACGAGTGCAGAAGCATGCGCTGGGATCGGGTCAAGATCTTGATTGAGCGGTTGATTGACTTGGGGCTCACCAGCGACAACTACTTTGCCTACGACCTCCAGGCTAAGACTGTTCTCCACTTGCAGAAGAAGATCGTGAGGACAAACTGCATGGACTGCTTGGACCGCACCAATGTTGTGCAGTCGATGTTGGGACGCTGGGTGCTCCAGCATCAATTTGAGAGGGCGCACTACTTGTCAGAACACACGGTTACGCCATGGGAGATCTTGGACCCTCTGTTCAACTTGTTTTTCCAAAGTTTCTGGGCAGACAATGCCGATGCGGTGTCGCGGGCCTACTCCGGCACTGGCGCGTTGAAGACGGACTACACAAGAACCGGCCAAAGAACCAAGGCCGGGGCTTTCAAAGACTTGACAAACTCCATCACCAGGTACTACCTCAATAACTACAAGGACGGCCAGAGACAGGACTCGTACGACTTGTTTTTGGGCACGTACCGGCCGTACCAGGAAGCGATCTCGAACCCGTTCCTCGACAAGAGATCCCCATATACCCAGATGGTTCCGTTTTTGATTGGCACGTCTATGTTTGTCCTTGTTGCGTTGCTCTTCTACCCTAGCGGCTCTGTGACCAGCTTGCGCAACCTACTCTTCATTGGCGGCTGCATCTATTTTGGGGTGCGCAACTTTTTCTATGTTCTCAGGAACGGGTACCAGTTTGTCAATTGGCCGAAGTTGTCGCCCTTGGACTACTTGAAAAAAACGGACGTTTTCAACTTGGACGGGAGGTTTGTTGGGATCAAGTACGAGGAGAACGACGACTTCAAGACGTCCAAGAAGCAGAACTAGTGCTCACACGCCTTATGCCTTTATTATTTTAGACCTCACCTTATAATACCAGCTCGATACACCGCGCGCTTCATGGCCTGGGACCAGGAATTTCCAGGTCACGTGGCGTGCGACTTACGAATCGTCAAATCTTCTCCGAGTGACCAAGTTGTTGAATCTCTATCAATAGTTAACATTTTGCTCCAGACTTTACGAAATGTCGGGCGCCCTAGAACAATCTTTGGACAGCATCATAGGCGAGAACGCCGGCCCCCGCAGGAGGGAGCACCCGGGCAGAAGAGAGCGTCCCGGCAGAAGAGGCCGTGGTGGAAGAGGCGGTGCGTTTAGAAGGCCAGCTGTATGTATCTAAAAAACATCCGAGGCAACAGCAACACGGGAAGAACCGCAGATAAATGATTTTTTGGCGGCGGGCTCTGATTGACACTGCTTTCAGTTATCCAGAGAGACCAGAACGAGGTCAAACAGTGGTTAAAAAGTGGTCAAATAGTGGCGAAAGAAAGTGGTCGAAAAGTCGTTGAAAAGTTACTGAAAAGTGGCGGTGATCGAGAATTCCCCATACAGCCAGACGACTTTGAGAATCGACTTTGAAAATCGACTCTTTTCGGTTTCCAGACCCCCGGCTATTATACACGAAAGTCGCCGAGATTTGGCCCGACGATACCAAAGCGTCGCCCGTTTTTTCGTGTACCCAACAATCTACTAACATCCCATCCAGGCTGGTGGCTCTCATTATAGCACAGCAATCCCAGAGCAGATTTTGAAGTCTGCCGAGGGCCGTGCCATGTTGAGACTCAAGAACATCCACCCCGACTTGAACGGCATGGACTTGTCGGACTTGTTCCTCAACATCGCGCCCGTGGACTTTGTCAAGTTCGACCCCAGAGACGAGACCGTCGCCTACGTGTGTTTCCAGCTGGACTACAACGAAAACAACACCCGGGCGATCCACAAGTTCGATGGCAAAAAGGCCATGGGCAACACGCTCATTGTAGAAAACGCCACTTCGTTGGCCGACAGAATCGCCCCTTTGCCAACCGCACGCATTCCCCGTGTATCGCGCGACTCCGTGAGGGCAAGAGACGATGTACGAGTGAGAGAAACCGCCAGGCCAAGAGAGAACCATCGTGTCAAGGCTAAGGCCAAGCAGCAAAGAGAGAGAAAGCCCAAGCCGGTGCTGAAGACCGCAGAGGACTTGGACAACGAGTTGTCTGCATATATGAACGGAGGCAACTCTCAGCCGGCCACCGCTGGAGCATTTGCTGCGCAGGATAACGGCGAGGCCATGATGGAGTAAATTGCTCTATGGTGCGCTTTCAGGTCTTTTCAGGGTCTGTGGCGGTGTGCCCTGTTACAGTTGACAAGAACAGATGTGTTTGTAAGAATAAATGAGGGAGCTCTCGATTCAGTGTAAACATTATAGAAGCCTTTGGAAAGACATCATAGTAACCTTTAGATAAACATCATGGAAGGCTTTCGAAAAGCATCATATGGAACCTTTAAAAAAACATCATAGGAGGCCTGAGATAACCATCGTATGAGCCTTTAGAAAACTACTTCAAATAAGCATCACAGAAACCTTAAGAAAGACATTATATGCACATTTAACATCACAGGATCCTTTAGATAAACATCACAGAAACCTTAAGAAAGACATTATATGCACATTTAACATCACAGGATCCTTTAGATAAACACCATAGGAAACTTTAGAAAATTATTATAGGAACCTCAAGAAAGACATCATAGGGACCTTTAGGTGACATCATAGGATCCTTTAGAGACATTATATGAACGTTTAAAAAAACATCATAGGAACCTTTAGCAACATCATAGGAATCTTTAAAGAAATATCATAGGAACCTGTAGAAACTCATTATAGGAACCTTTCGAAAAACATCACAGAAACCTTTTAAAAATCATAGGAACCCTTAGAAAGGCATTATAGGATCCTACAGGATCCTTTCGATAAAAATCATGAGAACCTTTAAAGAACATTGTAGAAACCTTTAGAAAGACATTTGAGGAACCTTTGGAAGCATGCGAAAATCAAAATATGAAAGTTAAAGTAACATGATTTAGCATTAGTGAAAGGCTAGACCTCCCCTATTATAAACAATTCAGTCCATGCCGTTGCTGAGCTCCACCAACTCAATATAAAGTCCCTTTGTTCTCTTGCGCCAGCTCTTGCCCCAGTATAGCGTCGGGACGATGAATGCGATCGAGACAAAGTCGATCACCGCCAAGGTGATGTACGTGTTCTGGGTGCCGGCGCTGTCGAGCCACAACGAACACACAAACGTGAAAATGCACGCCAACGTGTTGTTGATGATGGAGACCCCCACCATGCCCTGGATGACGATTTCCGGGTACGCGTCCATGAGATACGACATGGCGGTGTCGCCCACGGAGCCCCAGCCAAAACCAATGAATGCAAGCCCCCCGTAGACGACCCACGCCGGCCACTCGCCGCCCTTTGCGGCGCCCACACCAAACATAAAGAGCCCAATGGGCGAGACCACCATCGTGATGAACAAAAGCCAAAGACGGTACTCGGGCTCGTACACCCCGTCATTGCGTTTGGCGAGCCAGAGCACGTGCTTATCTGAAATGACGCCCGACATCGTGCACCCAATCACCGCGCCGACTAGCGTGGCCACGTTCATGACCGCCACGCCCGCGCCGGAGTAGTTCCACGGGGCATCGTAGAAAAAGGTATCCTGCGTGGTCAAAAAGAACGACATGTATGCGTCCTGCAACCCCCAGAGAATGCCCAGGAGCCACACGGCCGGTAGCGTGAACACCTTGAAGTAGACAACAAAACGTTTGACGTACTGCCGGATCCCATAGCCCTCTATGTATGAAGAGGGCGTGATCAAGGCCACTCTCTCGCGGTACGAAGTGAGACTCTCGTGCTTCTCGCTCGTTTTCCCACTCTCGCTGCCGATATCTGTCTCAAACTTGGCATTCTGAGCTCCTCGTTTTGGGTCATTCGTAGTGTCACTCGTTGTTTTCGGGTCACTCGTAGTGTTCGTTCTCGTTGGCGGCCGCACGGTCTCGGTCTTCTCGGTCTCGTCAGCAGGCTTCTTCTCTGCGCTCTCGGAGTCCTTCTCCATTGCATCCAACAAGTTCTCGTGTGAGTCTGCTGCGTTTGAAAGAGCATCCTTGGCGTCGCCGGAGACGTAGACCGGAAAGTACTTGGACCGGTCGAACACCGTCTCCTCGCACGCGAAAACCACCACCATGAGCGTGGCGCCCGTGATGATGGCGCCCCACCAGCCGACCCACCGA
>JAKUBE010000288.1:0-15128 GCA_030674755.1 Metschnikowia henanensis | reverse complement strand
TGCTGTAGAAGCCACAGAACGCGGCAGTGAGCATCACCGCGTACCATAGAAGAAACACCCAGGCTAGAATCACGGCAAACATTGCGGGGTGCTGTCAGAGGAGTGCCGTGTTTGCGAAGCTGGGGAGAGGGGGCATGCAAAAAGTGGGGGCGACCGCTGCGATTCTGTGTGCGATTCTGAGATGTGACGTGAGATGTGACGTGAGATGTGAGGACGCGAAAATGTGAGGACGCGAAAATGTGTTTTTTTTTTTGGTGCAAAATTGTGATTGATGCGGATGGCGCGGAAGCCGGATGGTGCGTGAGCGCGTTGTCGGAGAAGACGGAGTCTTTTTTCCTTAGTCATGTATTCGTACTATATATATAGAAGCACGCAATAAACTGGACGTAGATGACTGGCAAGGCAAAGCCCGGTAACCCAGCCAACCGGAAAAGAACCGAGCTATTCACTCTTCCCTTTCCTCAAATAAAACAGAAGTAAGAATTGTTCTCGGACGGTGAGCTCCGAATTGAAACAAGCCACCCACGAAATCGTCCCGCGGACCTCAAGGTCACCTACCGCCCCGAGGCTTAGACCTCCCGGTCGGAGTCTGAACACGGCCACCAACAGACAAGCAAGCCTCTGTGCACTCCGAAAACTGAGTTCTTGGAGTGTTGCGCTGCTGGAGACTGGCCAGTGCCAAGTTTGTGGAATCTTCCGGGATTTTCTGCTTTGTGTGGGCTGAGGGCTTTCACTTTCTTAGCTATGTGGCAGCGATGGACACCCAAATTCCGGCGTCCTGTTTTTTCAGCCCGCGCGGTGCGGTTGCAATTTGATCGATCTTTTTTCAGACGCACTTGGGCCTCCCACCTCACAAGGTTTTAGCCTTTGGGACGTTTTGGCCTTTGGGACGTTTTGGGCCGCAACACAAATCAAAAGAAGTAGGCCAGGACTCTTTGGAAAAAACGATGTAGAATCAAAGACATCTTTCTCTCCCACATGGTCCGTGAACGCCAGTTTTTGGCAGGTGAATGGAGGTATGTCGTCAGTGGCCGTGGCGCGTCTCAAGATGAGAAATGAGAGAAAAATGAAGAACGCGTCTGGTAGTATCTTGATGTAGGTGAAAGAGCTAATTCTCTTTGTTCGAAAAAACGTCATACTATAGGACGTCTCTTGAGGGGTACCAGACCCCACAAGTAACTAAACTATACAGAGAACCTATTATAGGTCGCAATGCCAGTTTAACGAGAGCACCAGAGAACCATGTAAGTACTCTGAAAATACGCGCGACAATCAGATTCTTCACTCGCGTCCTGCGGTAGGGTCATATAATCAGACTTCTGCTCTTAGGTTCGTGCAAAGATGGCTCTAATCTCTGAAAAGTACCACCCCGCGTTTTGGAATCGTTGCCCTAGTCTAAGCAAATTTTCCGGAACGTTTGGTGCATTTCACCGACTGAATATGTTATATGTTGTGACAGACGCGGAAGAAAGCGCGGCCAAATGTGTATTTCCACGAGTCAAATCACCATGGATAGAAAAAGACTGTCAGCTGGCAGGCGAATGATTAGAAGAAAAACAACTCGAGCGCATAATGCCAGAATAAAGTTCTTTGCTTGTGATTCATGAAGCCTAGTCTTTATTTTGCAGCCACTCATTCTTCAACGTCCACGTGAGCGAGTTGCAGTCACATAAGCTTTGAAAAACTAATAGGCGTAACAAGCATCTCAAAATCCTACTTTCGTATTTCCGAAAAGGGACAACTTTTCAAAACTACGGCATAAGAGCTTGAAGTACATCACAGACTCTCAAAACCATAGTCCAGCCAGACTTGCAACAAGACACTCGCTCCTTACATACACTCCCATGGTTAGTTCATAGCACATCATTTCAAGGAAATTGTATTTCATCTGTTGATGGAACGCCTTTTACAGCTGTCTGAAAGCAGATGACAAATTTAAAATCTAAGCGTGAACTATCGATCGTGGCTCTTCGAATCAATGTCTTCTTGCTGCAGACTTTAGTCAACTTTTCTGCGACTCAATTCCCTCACACGTTCACACCCATGCCAAACAATCGAATTTCTCATTTCTCCGAGGAATCTGAATTGTGAGGAGTCAAGCCGCTCCAAAAAACATTGGTTAAAAAAAATCTCAAGGCCCCTTTATCAACGCTTTCACGCGGTAGAAACTCATTATGTACGCATTTAAGCCCTCACACACCACCATCCGACACTCGCCTGTTCCACGGATCTCAACAGACAAACCGACAGAAAGAAGAAGGAAGAACCAAATCATTGATCAGACGACTTAGACGACTACTTTGTTGACTTTCAGATTTTATAAGCTAAACAAAAAGCTAGCGGCACTTTGTCAGTCTTACATTTTGTGTCTATTAGCTGCCCACAATTTAGCAGATCATCACGGGGCCTCTATGCGCAAGCCGCTTTTGATTTAATGGAATATTGTTAGATGCGCAAAATGTTGTTCCTATGAAATGTCTGTTTTCGCCTGTAGTGGGAGCGATTTCTCCTTACCCTAGGTGGATCCTCTCATATACTTGTCTACATTAATTTCAGTGCGGGCTACCCGTGTTCTCACACCGGCCTATTGTCTGAGAATTCCCGAATACCAACAGCCGCTACCATGTTTTTACGACGCGGGGCTGTGCTCAGCCGCATTAAGTTGGCGGAACCTGTACATCTCACATGTAGTCCGGAAGTGCATCTTGCAAATGCCGAGCATTCCGTATTCACACGTGACTTCTTATCACGCCGGAAAGCGGGTTAGTAATTCCCACTTTTTTTGGACTCCTCAGACAACTTTTATTGTGCTTTTCTACGTCCTATGTTCACACTCTTTCATCTGCTATTCACTGTGGCCTCTAGACAAGGCCCATCTGTTATGCTTGAAAGTTTTGAAGACCGATTCCAACACAAATGGAGTATCTAGTCCTCTGTCACGTGATTTGATGCTCGATGCGGTGGCGCCCGCGACCGCATTCGATGCGCCTGAGAAACGTTCTTTCGCGAAGAGTGAGGAATCGAAAATTTCCTCGCCGTGTGGAATCTTTGCTCCATTCATCTCTAAAAATCCCTACACAGTAGTCTATGAATCAGACAAAGAAAAATTCTGGGATTACAAACATTGTAGTAAGTGACATTTTCAGGTGTGAAAATTGAAATTTAATCTTAATTGAGCAACCGTTAAGGTAGAGCGTAAAACGGCTGAAATCAAACTAATTAAAGGCTTTCCACCAAACAAAAAAGAATAGGGAATAAGTTTTGAAATGATAAATTTCTTTTCAGTAGGGCCTGGAAAATAGCTGACAAATGTTAATCAGTTGGAGAAATGACTAATTGGCGGCTTGGCTGCTCAGTGTCACTTGCCTAATTGGTAGGTCGCTTACTAACCGCATTAGTCAAGGAAATAAGCCACACAGCGCCAAGCGGCTATGGGGTTCCTGACAGCAGGGTATATAACGAGGAACTCCACTTTGGAATCACTTTTTCAATCAAAAAATCTTATCATATTTTGTGAAAACACATACAGATACCTTAGAACCCACAGCCCTTTTAAAAAATGGTGAAGCTTGTTATCATCGGAGGCTCCTACGCGGGGCTCAGTGCTCTCTCAACAGTGTCTAAATTAGCCAACTCCTCAGATGTTGATGTCACGCTTGTTGCCCCATCAACGCACGCTTACTTCAACATTGCCTCGCCCCGTTTGCTTTCGGAGCCCAGCAAATTCAGCGAGACCACTCTTCCACTTGAGAAGGAAGTGAAGAAAATCTCCAACAAGGCTAAATTTTTGCATGGCCTGGCCACCGCCGTGGACTTCGAGTCGCGTGAAGTCCTGGTCGAATTGAATAGCGGACAGGGCTCGAGACTTCACTACGATATTTTGGTGATTGCTTCCGGAACAGAGTCAAAATGGGCTGGCTACAAAGTGAACACCGACTACGAAGAAGCGGGGAGAGCCATTGTGGACGCAAACAAGGCACTCAAAAACGCTCGGTCCGTGGCTATTGTTGGCGGAGGCCCCACAGGAGTTGAGTCTGCGGGCGAAATCGCATATGAGTTTGACGGGGTGAAAGTTTCGCTTTACACTGGTGGAGCCGGACCCTTGGCGGGCGCTGCTCCGAAACTCTCTGTAAAAGCTGCGAAAAAGCTCGCGGATTTGGGCGTGGAAATCATTAATGGCAGAAAAGTGACGTCTGTGACACATAACGAGGGGGGAGCGTCTTCGCTCGAACTTGACAACGGAGAGACCCGGCTGTATGACGTCATTCTCGAGTCGTACATCACAAGACCTTACTCTTCTTTCCTCTCTTCTGCCGTCAAGGACAAACAAGGCTTCGTTGTGACCGACGACGGTTTGTTGGTGAAGGGAGTGAGCGGCGTTCTTGCATTGGGCGACATTGTATCTGGAGGTGCCAAATCCATTGTCGATATCAAGTTCCGCCAGGTGGGCGCTTTCCAAAAGTCGTTGCGGAAGTTGCTTACGGATGTCAAGAACCCGTCTTTCTATAGCGTGTCGAAAAAGACCGCAAAGAACAACTCGACCTATGAGCCTGTGACGCATACTATAATGGTCCCTATCTCGCGCAAGGGCGGTGTGGGAATGGCTTTCGGATGGGGTGTTCCCAACTTCATGATCACTTTTGCCAAGGCAAAGACTTTCATGATCGACAAGGCCCGCGAAAGCTTCTACTAGATTGACTTTGTTGTTCAAGCCCGCAATTTGGGTAGAATGCTGATCACAGGGAAGGACCAACCATCTGATTTTTGTGGTAGTGAGAAGACAAACAGTTGTCAGTTGAAGAGAAGAAAAGGAAGAACATAATCCGGAAGATCTGCGATAGAGCTACTCTTCTGGTAAAGCGCAAGAAAACATAATACTTTTTGGAGAGAATTTTCATAGGCTTGTTCTAGTAATAAATTAATAGAAACTCTAAAAGGTTGGAAACATGTTGTCAACACATCATGGCCAAATCAATTTTTGTTTTGAAAAGAACAAGATCGTATGGATCAGTCATAACTAAATCTGCATTAGCTTACACGACTCCAGGGATTTCAAAATACTTTGCTCGATTCTCGTGAAACCGATCTAGGTCCTAAAATGTTTTCCAAAACGAGCACTTCACCCTCAGATAATAGTGTGAGGTGCTGAATAAAAAGATTTGGAACAGATTCATTTGATGTATCTCGAACTCTTCAGGCGATATTTGCTACGACTAGATTGGGAGCATCGCAAGAAAGGCTATCTGGTTGTGATTCGATAATCTTTTGATGTTTCCAGCACCTAAGTGATGAATGATATTACCTGCTTTATAAAACTGTGCCTGGGCAAGCATACGCTTTACGTCGATTCACGAAAACACAAGGACTACAATTTTCGAATTTCTCAATCACTGCCTTCTTTTTCAAAATAGAATTATAAAGAAAGCTCCGCTACATGCGTTTTCCTGGTTGCTTGAAATCTGGAACAATCAATACTTTGGAGTCAGCGTCCAACTCAACACAGAAAAAGGGCTCTTTGGGTGGTGGCATGTTCAGTACTGACAAAGAGGAAAAGTCGTCAACCTTCAAGATGTCTTTTACCGATGGCTAATTCGCTGAGCTTTTTTAAGAAATTGGAGCTGTTCATGACATAATCTTTTTATCTCGGAATCTCCTCGCGTCGCGCCTCCAAGCATTCAGTCTTCGTGGACTGGCTTTCACGTTGTTGCCTTACTTTTTTGAATTCTCACGAAATCTTAAACTTTTTTTAAAAATTGAAGCCCCTTTCTTTTTCGATGCTCTCGGTCTACGCGAGATTGATGTTTTTGCGGTTCAAGGTGACTCCTCGAGAGTCGGGCGTTTGAAGATTCGGCCGAGAGAGCTTTTATAGCACCGTAAAGCATAAAGCCAAAACTTCTTGGGTGCCGAGTCTTTGATTCGATAAAGATACTGGAGTAAGACCGCGAGACACCGCATCATGTGATGATAAAATTAGCGCCCAAATATGTCAAGAGTTGTGGCCATGGGCGGCTCAATCAGATGCCTTTGTCAATACTCATTGACTGACTACATTCAAGTCTATCGAAAGTGCGAAGATTGACTCAATTCTCGTTTCCCCTTTTACCCATGTAAATATTGCGCCTCCGCGTCTCTTATACATCAGAGCCAAAGAAGCTAAATTGTACGTGTGCGTCAGTTCATAGCGAAGTTGGTGGGAGCACAATCTCCAGCGATTGCGTGCCTTTATATAGTACGAATACATGACTAACGGAAAAAAAAAAAAAAATCTTGCATGTCGTGGCGGGAAAATTGACTTTCGAAAGCCACTAATGTTGGTCACCCTTGCGTTGGTAAAGTTCTAGAGCTTAAAGACAAGGTTCAGCTTACTTGATCCGGCACAAAATTCAGTTCCCCAACTGAGAAGTCAAACAAGACAATAAGAAGGGACGGTAAGGAGTTTTGGCTGCAAATAAAGCATCAAACAAAGTTCTGACAGTTTCCATTGCAGATGGGGGTCCCAGTCAAGCAGAAGTGGCCGGAGAGAGTGCAAAAAAATACAAAAATACGAATGATGCGCTTCTACAGAAAATTCAGGGCCGTTTTTACGATTAGTGGCAAGACTCTTACACGAAGCTATGCGGCCATCCCGTGCTTTGGGCACGAAAATTTTGAACAAGTTGCTCTTTTGTAACGTCAACACTATTGACCAGTAGAATTAAAGCCTAGACCTAGCCAATTTTGAAGCTCGTCTGAATGAAATCATTTAGAACTAATTAATTTTCAAGCCATAAAATGAAATTTTTTCAGCCATTTGAAGAAGAAGAAGAGGAAGAAGAAGAAGAAAAAGGATATGCGTTCGTTGCTGGAGACTTGTTGCTCTGGGCCAGCGTTGCGTGATTGCGTCAGGTGGAATTTCGTTCAGCAATTCAAAAGTCGCTGTGATTTCGGTTGTACCAAAAATTCAACTAAGAGACAGAAGTGCTAAATCAAAGAAAAAAAAGTCACAGAGACTCATGCACTGATTCACTTACATTGGATGTGAGATCTCAATTGGCATGCAAGTGGTGGCAAGTGGTGAATTATTGCAAATATTGTGGAATGAAGGCTTGGATATGAGTGGTTCGGTCGTTCACCTGAAGAAATCTTCAATATAGACAGGTTACGAGAGTCATTTGAAACAAGCCAATCAGAAAGTCCTTGTCAACTCTAAGCTCGACTTGAGCTGCGAAACTGCTAGTCTAAAAAGTTTCAATTGATAACTTACTTAATATCTATTCCTGATGAAGGGCTTAAAACAAGGAAAATTCTTACTTCACACAAAAAGTGGCGTCACATATGTCGATTTGACCGGTTCACTTCTTGAAAGGCGACTCACAGGGTAGGATAATAAAAAAATGTAAAGGTGTGTGAGATACGAAGTCAAACCTCTATATGAAGTGTCCTCTAAGGATCCGTCGAGTCTTCACCTGATATAACAAGAAACGTGCTTCACGACTAGCGAATGTACATGCAATCGCTTCTTTTAATAAATATTTTTGTCACGTGATCCAGTACCTCGGGGGTAAAGTAGAACTTCAGAGAACTCATGCGCATATACATTTGTTGGTTTCACACCGAGTCTCTCGCGGTATATAGCTAATGCTTTTCCCGAGAAATGTGAATCACAATTTCTTCATAGGTTTCCAAGCTCGATCATTTCACAAACTATTTGAGTTTCAATTCCAGGGACTCGTTGCTATTCACTCAAGCCATATCGTAAACCCTGGCTGACAGATCTCTCTACAGATTTTACACCGCGCGCATACTGCATCTGTTGTACATGAAACCTCCCGAGATACGAGCAATCAAAACAAGAGAAAAGAAAAAAACACGGGGGACAGCCGGCACCTTACGTAGCATTGAGAAGATAGAATGCGTAGTGAGCTAAAGGAAATTCGTCAGCTTATCACACAGCAGTACCACGTGGAAAGCAAAACTAAGCCGTGAAATGCTGGTAAAAAAAAAGAGAGAGAAAAAGCTTCAGCCATCAAAACTTTTTGCGCAACACTCGGCACGGAACCCGCTCGATCAATTTCCGCTTCCGTTCCCGTTTCTTCTTGATTGGTCCTGCCTCTGCGCTACTGTGAGGCTGTGTTTAGCAACCTGCGGCAAAAGGCCAAGTGTGCCGAAACTACTTAATTCAGCGCATCTAACCTCTAGAAAAAAAAAAAATGATTTCTTTTCCCATCTATCTAATTTCTCCATAGGCCCACTTTTTCTATCGCGGCCCCTTTCAAACCCACCACTTCTCTATCATGTCGAAAGTAGTGATTATCGGAAGCTCGTACGCGGGGCTTAGCGCTCTTTCCACTATTCACAAAACAAGCGACCCCGAAAGCATCGACGTGACTGTTGTGTCTCCAAGCTCACACGCGTACTTCTGTGTCGCGTCTCCTCGATTGCTTTCCGAGCCCGAGAAATTCGACGATACCTTGCTTCCAGTGGAGGAGGCAATTGGAGAAATCTCGGAGGGCAAGTGCTCGTTTTTCCATGGACTGGCAAGTAAGGTCGACTTTTCTACCCGCCACATTGACGTGAAATCGGCTTCCGGAGCCACATCTCAACTCCCGTACGATATTCTTGTCCTTGCCTCCGGCTCAGAGGCCAAATGGGCCGGGTACAAAGTGAATGTAGACCACGAGGACGCTCGTACTGCTGTTTTGAACGCCAGCAAGGCACTTAAAACCGCCAAGTCTGTGGCAATTATTGGCGGAGGCCTCACGGGCACAGAGACCGCCGGCGAAGTTGCGCTTGAATTTCCAGAAACCAATGTGACGCTCTATACTGGCTCAACAGCCCCTCTAGCAGGCTGTGCACCCACGCTTTCTGCCAAAGCTACCCAGCAACTTGAAAATTTGGGCGTGAAGCTTGTAAACAACACGAAAACGAAATCTGTGACTCATCGGGAGCAAGGCCCGTCGGCACTTGAGCTTGAGAACGGCGAAACTCGTGAGTTTGATCTTATTTTGGAGTCCTACATCACCAAGCCATACACGGAATACCTCGACGATTCGGTGAAGGACGATATGGGCTATGTGGTGACAAATGGCGAGTTATTGGTGAAGGGCCAGCCCTCTGTGATTGCTTTGGGCGATGTGGTTTCCGGAAGCTCGAAGACCATCATTGACATCAAAATGCGCCAGGCGGGTATTTTTCAGAAGACACTTCAGAGACTCCTCAGTGAAGTGAAGGACCCTTCTTTTCTTGACAAAGCTCGTGAAATTGACGGGAAGGAGTCTCGCTACGAGGCTGTTACACATACCATTATGGTGCCCATTTCCCGTAACGGAGGGGTGGGTATGTTGTTTGGTTGGTCACTCCCCAACTTTTTTGTGAGATTTGTAAAGTCGAGGACATTTATGATTGACAAAGCACGCTCGCACTTTTACTAGTGATGGATGGAGGCCAAGGATACGCTAATAGAATATAATTAAAATTGGGTAGAATAAGAACCCTCAGGGAATGCAGGAAATGATCAAACTCGCTTTTTGCTTTCAAAATCCTTAGAGGTCCTTTGAACAGCTGATCAGGCGTATTTTTCATGATAGGCCATCTGAAAAAATCTTGTAACAATGAGGGCAAACCGGTGCGTGTTCCATGAGGAGTCACTTTTTGAGCCAAGGCCATTCCTCTTATAATCTCGGGTTCAAACTCCTCATTTTCGACATGTACATAATTGTTGAAAAGATCGACAACAATTTTATTCACGGATTGAATAATACAATGTTTGGTGGAGCAGGTGTTGGTTGAGAATTCAAAGCGGGAGCCAACCTGCTACGTGTATTGTTTAAGAAGGGACTGTAAGTCTATTTTGATCGTTAGCTCTAGCGATGTTTCAAAGAGTCTCTTCGGAGATATAGTTTCGCGTGACATATATCACCTGAAGTGCTTCGCCTAAAAAGTAGAATTTGATTGCACCTACTCATCATATCTCCGTCAGATTGAGAATCTGAGATAAGGCCGCGGAGTTCGCCGAGGGATTCTACGTGAAAAGAAAGGAGGCGTCTCAGATAAGTACAAAGGTAAAGGGTGACAAAAATTAGGAGCAGAAGAAGAGAATGCGATGAGCAGAAAAGGTAGACGAAAGATTGTCAAATGAAGAAATAGTAAAAGAGCCAAAAAATCCAGGACTTGCCTGTTTTATCTTGTGCAATGCTCTATCACACAACTTCCAGCAAGACGAGTGCGCCAATCACTTACAGGTCAATTTCCCACTTACATGCCCTCCTAAAATTTTCAACATCATCACGATCGAGCCAATGATATCAAAAAGGAAATTGCACAGGCTGAAAAATTCTCGAGACGGCAGGCTTACCTTCTGATTGTTTCTTGTATCATTGAAAATCACGATGTCATTTGATGGTACACATCATCGTCTGCTCCTGAAGAATCAGAAGATTGGCTGCAAAAATGATAAGAAAACAAGGAAAACGACTGAGCAATAAAAAGCCTAGTGAGAATAATCATATGAATCGGGATCGTCTGCATTTCAACAAGGTACACACATGTATAACGAAACAGTCAGGAACACGCGTGTGAAAACCAATATGCACCGATATGCACCAATATGCAGGCGCCGGCTTCACGGGACCAGTGCGTCGGTCGATAAGCCGAGGCTGGCGGCCCGTGGCTCGGCCCTTTTAACCGCGGCCCCACATTTCGCGCACCTCTGCCCCAGATTCGATAGGCTGGAGATTCTTCCTCGGCTGCCGTGAAAAAATATAAAGAGGACTCCGATTCCAGACTAAGGGAGTGGGGTAGATCTCGTACTTCGCTCGAATCCAGAACTTTGTTGCTCAAACCATAATCTCTGGACCCATTACTTTTGTACACGGCTTATATAATTCCATCTCTGTGAATTTATCTTTGTCGATCGATCGATTGGAAATACGGGGAATTACTTAGAGCCCGCTGTTTCTTTGAGGATTGTGTGCTCGCTGGACCAGACCCGCTCGTTCACACCCATTCGGTCTCAATATACCTGGAAAAAACGAACAAAATCTCAAAATACTCCCAACAAAACACCAGAACATCATTGTTTCTCCCGCCCACATGCTCAAATCCGTCGCAAGAATGACAAAGAAAACGTTTTCCTCCTCGGCGGCTAAGGGCGACTTGTTCAGATACCAAGAAAAACTTCCCCACTTGCCCGTGCCGCCGCTTGCAGACACGTGCACCAAATATCTCCGCACTGTGGAACCGTATCTTTCCAAAACACAGCTCAGTTCCACAAAGGCGGTTGTGGCGGAGTTTGCCCGGCCGGGCGGAAAGGGCGAGGTGTTGCAAAAACGCCTCGAGCAGTTTGCCGGCGGAAAGGAAAACTGGTTGGCCGACTTTTGGGACGACTACGCCTACATGTCGTACCGGGACCCCGTTGTGCCGTACGTGTCGTACTTTTTCAGCCACAAAGACGTGCACAACGCCATTGGCAAGAACCAGTTGTTTAAGGCCACGTTGCTTGCGTACTACACGACGCAATTTTTGGTGGAGGTCGAGTCCGAGAAGTTGGAGCCCGAGGTCATCAAAGGGAACCCGTACTGTATGAATGCGTTTCGGTACATGTTCAACAACAGCCATGTTCCCGCTGCAGGAAGCGACATCACCAAATTATATAGCAGCGAGGAGAACCGGTACTTTGTTGTGGCGTTGAACAACAATTTCTACAAGGTGTTCCACCATGGCGTTTCTGGAGAACCGCTCTCGAAGGCCCAGATCTACCAACAATTGCTATACTTGACCACAACCGTCAACCCACGTGTGCCTCGTGGCGAGGGCGTGGGCTCGCTCACGTCTTTGAACAGAGACGAGTATTTGGCGGCGTACGAAGATCTCATAAAATCTCCGGTAAACGCCGCGTCTCTCGAGACGATTTTTGCAGCCTCGTTCGTCTTGTGTCTCGACGAAAACTACCCGGTCACGATCGAGGAAAAGTCTCGCAACTGCTGGCACGGGGATGGCGAAAACCGCTTCTTCGACAAGCCGCTCGAGTTTTTCGTCTCGAAGAACGGCAACTCGGGCTTTTTGGGCGAGCACTCCCGCATGGACGCCACGCCCACGGTGCAAATGAACAACCGCGTCTTGCTGCAAATAGCTGCCGAGGACCCCGTGTCGTTTGTCTCTGAAATCGAGGCCCTGGGTGCTTTCAAAGCGGCAGACGTCCCAGAAAAGCCTTCTGTCTTGCCGTTTGATCTTTCAACGAAGGCCAAAGCGGACATCCAGGCCGCCAAGCAAAAGTTCACAGCCACCATTGCCGAACTAGACCAGGAGGTGTTCCAGTACTACGGATACGGCAAGAATTTGATCAAGCAGTTCAAGGTTTCGCCGGACGCGTACGTGCAAATGTTGATGCAGTTGGCGTACTACAAATTGACCGGGGTGGTGCGACCCACGTATGAGTCGGCGGCCACGAGAAAGTACTTGAAAGGAAGAACCGAGACCGGCCGCGTGGTGTCCAACGAGCTGAAGAAGTTTGTGCAGACTTTCACCAGCGATACGGCGTCCAACGAGGAAAAGATCGCCGCGTTCAACGCCGCGTGCAAGCAGCACGTGAAGTATTTGAGCGAGGCCGCAGACGGCAAGGGCGTAGACCGCCACTTGCTTGGATTGCTGAAGATGTTGCAAAAGGGCGAGGACGTGCCCGAGATCTTCAAGGACCCCGTGTTTAAATACTCGTCCACATGGTACGTTTCCTCGTCACAAGTGCCCTCCGAGTACTTCCAGAGCTGGGGCTGGTCGCAGGTCGTTGACGAGGGGTTCGGGTTGGCGTACTTGGTCAACTCAGACTGGTTGCACGTGCACATATCAAGCAAAAAGGGCTACGGCTTGAACTCCGCCCACTTGAAGTACTACTTGCTTGAGGCCGCGAACGAAATGAAGCAGGTGTTGTCGACGCAGCTCCCCTCCAAGGCCAAGCTTTGATTGATTGGCAGGGCTTGACTTCAACGAGAGAGGTTTGTTTGCTTACCTTTTTTGTGAAGGAAGGAAGTGAAAGAGAGAGCTAGAGGGAAGGTAACCGAGGTCTCAAGGAGACTGCAGAAACTTGGAGAGCGACGGCAAAGAGAAGTCGCGCCTCTGACCCGGCCTTCCATTTATATAGGCAGTTGCTAGACTGGCCTATCTATGACGGGGACGGACCGCGCCACAGTGATTTGTTTAGACATAGGTAGTGAGGCAAGGAATGCACGACAAAAAAATAGAAAAAACAGAAACCGATATTTCAAACTGGTCTTATGGTCTATCTGACTTTCACCTTTACTTTTGACCCAGAACTATGATTTTTCATTAGAGAAGTGTCAGGAGAAAAAGTCCCTGGGGTACGGGTTTCCAGGCAGCCCTGGCTCGCTTACCCCATAAAACTTAAATGTATGCTGTTGCAAAGTAGACCTAAAAAGAGCGTTCAACTATTCATAGCTTTAGTTCTACTTACGTCAAATTCATGACATAAAGTGAAGAGCTGGTGCCAAAACTAACCAAATAAGTGTCATTCTGACCGAGTTCAAGCCAGGATCAAGCTCCTTCCTTCATCAGATACGGGTCCTTTGAATCAGGCATTCGATCATATTTGCCGTCCGTTCTACAAACCAAAAATCTTGTTCTTCTTTGCCCAATGCCCGAATTTATTAATCATCTCACAGTCTACAATGCTCATACCGGAGACTCGACCAAAATTCCAAAACCCGTGCGGTTTTTCACCTTGCAGAAATTCAAGGACTACCTTCTAGAGAGCTTTACAGATGGTATAATTGGCTCTACAGAGAATGTGTTTTTGCTTACACCTTTCGGGATTCGGCTTGACTTCGCCATGGTGAACGAAATGACAGAAATATACCTTTTTGATCGCCGCTTGTTCCAAAGCCCCGCAGAGAACGCGTTGATTCTGCGATACTTGAATCAGGGAACTTGCGCGTCTTTATCGTCGCTTGAACCTAAGCCTTTTCCCTTTTTCAATAATGTAGGAAAGCGGAATTTGCTGGAAAATGTGCGAGAGATTCTGGAAAGTCTCGAAAAGTATACAAAATGGGCTGATGGTATGGCTGTCAATATGCGGCTCATAAGCGAGAAGATCGACTCGCTTGTTCGCCAGATAAACGTCATATTCAAGGCGTTGAATGTCATCTTTCTGTTTGCGTCTAACTTTGTGGAATCCGCCGAGAAGTTGTTCAAGTCACAGTTTAATTACGTGAAAATGCTAGCTATGAAGTCACTTAGCCGGTCGTGGAAGTCACATCTCGAATCTTTGAGGAATTTCGCCTCATTTCGGCTCAAAGATGGTACACTATTCCGTCTTTCTGACTTCTTAGATGAAGGCTCCTTGTCTCATGCTGCAAAATACGTGTCTGAGAACCTACCAGACATAATTCTGCAGTTTAATGACCTATCACTCACAGTCAACAACGTGAATGAAGATAAGATAAAAGTGGATAAATTCATCGAGGCACATCGGCGTGACTCCATGGCGACTTTCAAGAGCTTTGAGGCCAAGAGGCTGACTTTGAGTCAAGACATTGACTCTCTCTTGCAAGGGATCAACTCAGATATGCGCTCCCTAAATACTGCCTCTTCCGATGAGCTCCAGGAATATTATTTTAGACACATGGAGATAAGCGAGCTGCTTTTTTCCAAGACTCGTTCCATGTTCAAATTTTTGGAATCATTCGAGAAATTCAGACTGAGGCTTGCGCAGGATTGCCCCGAGGTCTTTGAAAACGTGGCCATGCAACAGATGAAGTGCGTCGAAGTGAAGGCGTCCATCAAGAAATTGTTGTCTGTCCAAGAAAAAAGAAGCGAAACCCCCAGCAAAACGGATGTTTTCACCCGGATCAAAGAAAGCGAGGACTTGCTTTCGACAACTGTGGACCTCCCGCTCTTGTTTGGCTTTGTGTTGATTGAAAGCAGACGGCAGTTCGAGTGGCACGATTTCTACTCCAATGGAATTGTCTCGCACGTATCTGAGCAGCTCACGGTGATAATTGAACACGAGCGCGTCTTTCAAAAGCTCTGGGTGAAGAAGTTTGGCAAGCTTATCAAACTCATCAGCCCCGGGACAGGCATGCAGGTGCACGTGCCAGCAATCGACGTGACTTTGGTGAATTCCGGGCCATCGCTGGCGG
>JAKUBE010000287.1:0-15241 GCA_030674755.1 Metschnikowia henanensis | reverse complement strand
AGACTGCCTTCAAGGATTACCTTGGAAAGTTTGCTCACATCGAGGATCCTTTGGAGAGACGGAGATTGGCTTTGGAGGAGATCGACAATGCCGGATTTGGTTGGACCCAGGCAAAGATGATCATGATTGCTGGTGTTGGGTTCATGACTGATTCTTACGACATTTTTGCTATTAACTTGGGTACCTCTATGTTGGCTCATGTCTTCTGGAAGGGAACGATCCCAGACTCTACCAACACCTTGATGAAGGTTTCCACATCTGTCGGAACTGTCATCGGTCAGGTCGGATTCGGGTTCATGGCTGACATTGTTGGTCGTAAAAAGATTTACGGCTTGGAATTGATTATTATGATCGCCGCCACGATTCTTCAATGTTCGATCGGTGAGTCGCCTGCCATTAATTTCGTTGCTATTTTCTCCACGCTTAGAATTGTCATGGGTATTGGTATTGGTGGAGACTACCCATTGTCTTCGATTATTTCCTCCGAGTTTTCCACGACTAAATGGAGAGGTGCTATCATGGCCGCTGTTTTCTCCAACCAAGGTTTGGGACAATTGTTCGCTGGTATCGTTGCGCTTGTCGTTGTTTCCGCGTACAAGTCTGATTTGGAGTTTGCCAACAATGCTGCTGAGTGTGTGGGTCCTTGTATCAAAGCCTGTGACCAGATGTGGAGAATCTTAGTGGGATTCGGCTGTGTTCCCGGATGCATTGCTCTTTACTACAGATTGACCATTGCTGAATCCCCACGTTATTCCTTGGATGTCCAGGAGCTTGTGAGTTTGGAGAAGGTCGCCGATGCGGAGGCTGCCTTGGACATTGCTGCTCAAGAAGTCGCTCCTCCAAAGGCTTCTTTCAAGGACTTCATCCGTCATTTCGGCCAATGGAGATACGGTAAGATTTTGATTGGTACTGCTTTCTCCTGGTTCTTCTTGGATGTTGCATACTACGGCTTGGGCTTGAACACCGCTGTCATTTTGAAGACCATCGGCTATGCTTCTTCCAAAAACGTCTACAAGTCCTTGTACAACACGGCTGTGGGTAACTTGATTTTGATCTGTGCTGGTTCTTTGCCCGGATACTGGGTCACTGCTGCCACCATCGACACTGTTGGCAGAAAGCCTATCCAATTCTTTGGATTCATCATCCTTACAATTTTATTTTGTATCCTTGGTTTCGCTTACCACAAAATTTCTGACCACGGAAAGTTGGCCCTCTATGTTCTTTGTCAATTCTTCCAGAACTTTGGCCCTAACACTACCACTTTCATCATTCCAGGTGAGATCTTTCCAACAAGATACAGATCCACTGCGCACGGTTTGTCTGCCGCTCTTGGTAAGGTTGGTGCCATTGTCGCCCAGACGTGTATTGGTACTTTGATCAACCATGGGTGTGGAGCCAAAAACTCTTGTTTCTTGCCACACGTGATGGAAATCTTTGCCCTATTCATGTTGCTTGGTGTTTTCACCACGTTGTTGATCCCTGAGACCAAGAGAATGACGTTGGAGGAAATCTGCGAGAAATACCACGGTGAGGTCGATTCCACCAAGCTTGGGGCTGACAGGTACGTGACTCAGCCAGCCGACTCTTCTGATTCTGAATTGAAACAGTAAACTTAATGAACATTTTTTTATAGAACAAGTTGAGGATTTTCAACTTGTCGATTGCATGAATATAACTAATTACGGATAATTGTCTTGTAGTATCGTTTCACAAGCAGATGTCGAAAACGCTTAGCTACTGTCGACTTGCTTTTTTCAAGATTATCTTTAAGAGGGTGAGGTCTTCAGGAGCCATTTGCACCCAGATGTTATTGTGAAATTAGCTCAACTTGCTGATGGGCCTTTTGTTGCGGTCGGAGCATGTAAGCCAAACATTTGCCCCTCACCTTTTTGTGATCAACCTCTTGTGATTGGTTCTAGCATTTGACGAATCATAATGTGGGTGGAGTAAAGAAATGTGAAATCGAACCCTATGATTCCGTAACCATGTAGTGGTAGTAATACGGCAATGTGATGATCTATCAAAAGTCTAGAGATTTTTATACCCTTACAGAAGGCATTAGGAATAATTATTGGTTGCATGCCTCTATTCGAGAACTGCTTCCGTCTCCTTATAGACAGTTTCAGATGAATCAAGAATTGAACAACGTGAGATGGACTGTACGCTAGAACAAGCTAAATCCATAATAACTGCCTCAGAGAGTCGTTTCAAGCTTTAAAAAGACTCGAAGAAAAGCGCTGGTGCAAGTCTTAACCTCATTTCGCAAGCTCGTGGCCAAACCCCTGTTCATCATAAGCGCTCTTAGGTCTTCACATTCGGATCCCACTTTTTCAGGTCGAAAGAGCACAGGTCGTTTCAACATCATCGTCACTTCTTCAAGACTTTGATTATGGAATCAAGCACATTGTCGAATACGCCCACAGTCGGACGATGTTTGGTGCGATCCCAATCCGCGTCTTTGTATACGCCGGTGCGCAAGAGAATGGATTCCCAACCATTGTCATTTGCACCGTGGATATCGGATGCAGGGTTATCTCCCACCATAAAAATCTTGTCAAAAGGCAGCCCGGATGGCTCTTTATATAACTGTGGCATGAAGCCATGCTCTTTGTGCCCGTGAAGAATTTTATTCCATTCGATCAAGACCCAGTGAGCGTAGTCGTACTGTACTTTGAATGGTTTCCCCAAGATAGTCAGGTCGAGCACTTCGGGATGCTCGAGACCATTGGTTTCCGCATAAAGACGCTCGACCATCATCCTGAAAGCGCCTTGTCCAAATCTCGGCAAGTTGTAGTCATTCGCCCACAAATAGTCGTTGTTACTAAAGACAATAGGAATGGCAGGCTGCGTTTTGGCCGTCTGGGGCGGGGCTCTTAGCGTTCCTACCACCCCATTTTCAGAATTGAGTAGATCACTCACGATCTGAATGTCTGTCCCCATGTCACGTGGGTCGTTGAATACAAGGATACCGTCGAACTTTTGAGATAAGTCGACATCTTGTGCATAATGCGCCAAATCATGCTGGGAAAATTGATGGTGAGGCGCTACAGATGGCGTTTGACGCACAATGTCCATGGGAATCACCACGTCTTGAAACCCATAATTAAGAGCAGCATGGCGAGCTTTATCTTGGGCACCACCCACAACTAGAACCCGTTTGAATCGCCCGCTTTGAGCCCATGCTCTCATTGGCGTGTGGCTTTGCACGATTTGTAGTGGAGAAATATTTATATTTAGTTTCTCAGAAAGAAATTCCACACGACCTTCTTCTGAGACTCCTCCACCATTAGTGAGGAGGATAAAGGGCACTTTTTCTTCATTTAACAAAGAGAGCGCTTGGTGAGCCTGGGGAATTGGCTTGTTCCCGCGAAGAAGCACGCCATCTATATCAAATACAAATGCCTTGGACGAATGTTTCGAGTAATGTCTCTTTGTAGTGAAAATAAACGAATTCTTAAAAACATGCTGTGTGGTTTTTGTGCAATGGCTCAACATTGGGGTTTTTAATGAATGAGATAAGAGTTCAAAGTCGATTAGATCTCATGCATCAATTCTGCGCGTTTCGGCCGACGTATACACGTGCGACCTGAGACATATTTTGAGTTCAGGGAATGCTTATCTATACACATCCTTGGATAGAGCAATTTGATGAAATACCCCAGGTCCTTTGTTGAAGGCCCGAAATAGAACTCTCAGTCAATGGATTTTGCGTATAAATTCTGCTGGTGCCAGCAAGATTTTTTGTATGCATGCGGAAAAAAGCCGATTCCGGTTGCAAATAATCAGCTGCAGTTCTGACGAACCTATTTTCGAATTTCGCTGGACAATGGGGCAGGCGATGCGCCATCCAAATTCAGGTAGTTGGTCACGCATTTAAATGTTGTCTTCGAATACTTTTTTGGTGATTGAAGCCTTCGTAAGGCCCAATTTTGTTTAGAAGGGACACTTTATCATGACTTTGTGGCACCCTAATATCAGGCTCGATAAACTAGAGAACTTGCGAGCCACGTTGCATCTTATTATTTGCGGTAATTAATTATTTGCTTTAACTGTTGCCGGCACGCGACAAAATGTAACACCTTTGATGAACATGTGAGCACGTCAAGCATTCTTGTAATCCCATCGTGACACGTCAACAATGCGGACATTAGGATGTTGTCAGTTGTCCATAACAATTAAATTTCGACTTTGCAAGTCTCGTCAAAATCTCAAATGGCACTGAAAGCAAATTTTTCTCTGAAAAATAACCTAAGATCATCAAAGACTTATCGTTCAAGTAACGATTTCATGCAAATGACTCTTATGCTGTGTAGTTCTTAACAATGCCATCTATCCCAAATGAGAATGCACCTTTTGAACTCAGCTTGAGGTGGCTCACATAGATTCAAAAAAAGAGTGATCTCGTTGTTACTCACAGAATGGTCGTCTAACTCGCATACCGTCTCAAACAGAAGATGTTAAAGCTTCCAATACCCCGCTGACATCATTTGATGCGAGCCCCTCTTCAACTAGCCAATCATTCTCCAGAAGCGGAGCTAATACGCCACAAGCACGCCCCGCGACAAAAAGTCCTGGTGGTCTTGATCCGAGAGCTTCAACGGCAGCCGGGGCTTTTGACAAAGTTGTGCGAATAATTCTCTGATCCGGGCAAGACGCCCTTTCAATAATAGCCACCGGAAGATCAGCCGCCCAGTGCTTTTCTTGAATGAGATGAGGAATCAAGTCCACAATCCGATGGAGCGCCATCAAAAACACGGTTGTTCTTGACTCCACAAAATCCGGAAGATTAGGTAAGGCACCTCGGCGACCAGTTCCAGTACATATAAGAACTTGGTCAGCAACCTCACGATGGGTGGCAGGGATATTGGAGTATACTGGCGCTGCAAGCGCGGAGGTGATGCCAGGCAAGACCTTGGGCACATACCCATGCTCCTTGAAAAATAGATACTCCTCCCCACCACGACCAAAAATATATGGATCGCCTTGCTTGAGCCGAACAACTTTCTCGCCCTTTTGTAACCCCTCAAGCCCCATTGAGAGAAGCTCTTGCTGTGCTCTTTCGGCGTTTCCAGGAAACTTTCTGGCGATAAATAACTTCGTTCTCTTCCGTGGGATCAAGTCCAAGACCTGCTGTGGAACGAGCTTGTCCGCCAAGATCAAGTCGGCGGAATGTATTTCTTGAAGCGCACCTAATGTAAGCATAGAAACTGAGCCTGGGCCCGACCCCACGAGAGAAATGGACCCTTTTTTACCCTGCTCTTGTTTTATCGCCTCCTGGTGCTCGTGACCTTCTGTAGAAGAAGCATATTCTGCAGTGAGAGTCTCCATAGTGATTTGGCCAAGTTTCTCGAGAGGATAGTACTCGACGATTTGGGAAAGAAATCTTGCCCTCTGTGCAGCTTTCTGCTCTGCAGTCATGTTGAATTCCTTCACCAATGAATTGAGTTGGGAGGTAGTCACGGCATCTTCGTCATGCTCACCAACTTCAACGGAGTCGAACTCCTGAAGCCTTTTGCGAAGATCTCCCACGCGGTCGCATATCTCACCCATGTTGATCGGCAACTTTGACACGATTTCTCTTTTGATTTTCGATGCAAGTTTACATCCTTTTCCGGATGTCGTGACCCCCAATTGAAACCCGCCATCTGTATAACTTGAAAGTAACGTGAATGTGCATAGTCCGGGGGAGTCTGAGACATTCACCGGAATTCGTAGATGGCGACATTGAGTCGAAATATCTCTTTTAAGTTCTTCTTGATCTATATCCAATGCAACGAAAACCTTGTCCGCGACATGGGCCACCTCTTCTCTGCCCAAGGAGGTTAGCTGTTTAGACTCGAAAGGGCTCTGGAGCCATGTGATTTTGTTTGTCTTTATTAGTTCCTGCAAAGAACTGGGTAGACTCTCGACCGGCTTATCTTGGATTAGTATGGGAGTAGCACCAGATGCTAGTATAGAGTGGACTCTCAAAGATGCTATGTTGGAACTGCCGCCCACCACAAGGTGTACCTCATTGTGGCAATTAAGCGAGGCAAGCAAGTTCATTCTTGAGTCTCAGAAAAATGGGAAATGAGACTAAAAACAAAGGAGTTGACCATCTACAAATGTATACAACACCCATGTAATCAACCGATTACCGTATGGCACGTGACTTGATGCATTATTCGACTCATCGGGCTTACCTGCAGACGCAGGAGACAGCGTGTTAAACGGCGATATGCCTCTGTAACGAAAGAGAATCTCTCTGGGCTCGCTCGATGGCTGTGCGTAAGGCTTCAATCTCACAAAATGCAAGGACTTTTATCCAAAATGGGGTGGCATGCACTTTTTGCGCTTATCAATTTTGGCGTATCAGATGCATGTAAAGTAAGCACAGGCGAAGAGAAATTGCGCAATGCATTTGCCCTCACTTCGAATGCGGCAAGATAGGTTTTGAATATTTTGTTCATCGGATACTAAAAAATTAAAACATCGTCCATCAATTTTGGCTTGAAGAACCACTCAAGTTAGTCCATATTTAATCGAGAGACACGATTTCCGGCTGAAGTAGCTCACCGCTCTAGTCACGTGAGAGTTAAGGCGTGTGCGCCGAGACGGCGGCTGGACCAAACTCTCGCGGCGTCGATGAAACTCAAGTGACCTGCGTGCGGCTTGAAAATATTGCATACAAGGCATTTGAGACAGACGCCCGACCTGTATCCATCTCCAGAGCACGTGACGCATGAGCAGCCTTTTGAGTTTATTTACATTAAGAAAGAAGAAAAGTGCTACAAATACCACAAGACGAATGGCTCCCAAAAGACATCTCGGGCTCGGAAAAGCAGCTGCATCCAAAAAGCAGAAACCGTCTGCGGCGGAAAATGCTCCAGATACAAACGAAGTCTACTCCAGTCATCAAAACGAGCTCACTGTTGAGTTAGGCGAAGAGGTAAATGCAAACGATGCCATAGGCCAGGTTCGTGCTTTATGGAAGGACTTTATCAGAACTCAAGATAGAAGCGAATTGAAAGTGAATGGGATTATTCACGAATGCGATCGTATTTTGAGAAAAGCCCACGCAAGAGAAGTGAACGGAAAGGACGGTAAAGAGGAAAACAGTCTGGAAAACATAGATCCAGAAGAAAAAACCGAAGCACTCAGCGACGAGGAGCATATTGAGCTTACGGGTGAATTTTATGGAATTTATGGCTTGGCCTTATCTTCTATAGGCTTTTTTCATACCGAGGAGCCCTCTAAGGTGGAAGACTTTTTCACCGAGGCGAAAGACAGAATCAATGTGGGAATGCAAAAATTCCCCGACTCCATCTCATTGCTTTTCGCAAAAGCCCGTGTTCTCATCAACGAAATTCCTTTAACTTACATCAGTCCTTTGACTGTGGAGAGCAAGGTGAGCAAGAAACACAGAGATGTGGCTTCGCTCCTCGACGATTGCCTTGCCGTGTGGAAATCAGCAGTAACTCTCTCAGAAGGAAGAAAAGAGTACAAGTACTACAACTTAGAAAACTCTGACTTCTTGCAAGCTCTTGATGACTTGCTTGACATGGTCGACAATTTTGGCAGAGAGTCTCTCGAGGGAAGAGACAGTGATGCCGAGGAAGACGAAGAAGAAGAGCCTTTTCTTGGGCCGAAACATCCGTTGTACGCAATTGTGGAGACCGACAAATACAACTTGTGGTGGAGAGAGCACACGCAGCGTTTCCTTGACAATCTCAATGAAAAGATACGATTAGAAAACATTCCTGAGACCAGCACAAATGATGCGAATTTCGTATTGCGCAGAGAGTTAAGTAAAAGGCTCGGCCAGTCGTTGTTGTTGGAAGCCGAGGAGCCGTCAAACGTCTTCACAACATTGACATATTATAGCAAAGGGAAGACCAGCATGAACGGCCTCACTAGAGAGGATGCGAGAAAGATCGGACAAGATTTGCTCAGCAAAGCACTTGAATTCTTGAGAGCTGCGCAGGATGAAGAAGAGCCAGACTCGTGGGCTGCTTTGGCAGAAGCCATGATTTCGTTGGGCAACATGTATGATTTGGATAGCGAGGAGCAAGAGTCGATATATAAAGAAGCCGAGGAGATCTTGGTTCGTGCTAACAACGCCACTAATGGGAGATACGATAAGATTCTCGAGAACTTGACGCAAGCTTAATCGCGTTTTCGAGGAATACTATAGCAACAACGGTGATATACAGACAGGGTAGAGATGCAATGATTTAAATATTCGAGGCACCCCAGAAGGGGTAGGACTCGGTAATTAAATATAGGTTTAGAGTATTGTCACACAGTGACTATCTATGGAAAGGGTAGCTCGCAAGTGACCCGAAGCAGACGAAGTATAGATGTATGTTTAAATTAGACCCGCGAGGCAATGGTGCTTTCGTTCTGAAGCTTCATAGCGTTTCTTTCATGAGCGCTATCCTTGCAGAATTGCAAGCCAGAACACATGTGATCCTCTAGCAAGCGATGCTTTGCGCAGAACTTCCCGTTGCATTGGCCACAGTCTCCCACCATGCGGAGCGGGGCAGAGGTGCAGCTTTTGAAAGAACAGCGGTTTCTCTTCGTCTTCTTTCTTGGCGCCACAACCGCGCTATCTACCGGCGATAATTGCGGAGATGCTATCGGCGTATCAGAGCCCTCGCTCATGAGAATGACTGTGATGCTATCATCTTCCAGATGCACGTTGAGTGCCTCCAAG
Organism: Metschnikowia henanensis; assembly: GCA_030674755.1. Lineage (NCBI taxonomy): Eukaryota > Fungi > Ascomycota > Pichiomycetes > Serinales > Metschnikowiaceae > Metschnikowia > Metschnikowia henanensis. The sequence continues at coordinate 6,546 of JAKUBE010000287.1, read as the reverse complement.
GTCATATAATAAGGCGCAAGCTTTACGCCATTGTAGATAAGCTTGAAATCCGATGGCAATTTGAACGACGCCGGGCAGCCGACTTTTGCAGCATTCCGCAAGTCGTCCACTGTGGAATTATGTGGGATTGTGACTGAATACGACGTTTCTGTCGACAATCTGAACGTGACTCTCATCTTATTTTTGCGTATGGGTATAAGTGAAGATCGGTTAATGAGTCAAAGAGGTTGACGGAAGTTCAGATTTGGGTGAAGCAAGGTACTATCGATCTCGAGGATAGATTCAAACAATTAAGAGTTTTTCCGAGTACAAGTCTTCTTTATCTATCGGTGGTCTTTCGGGGCAACGGATATTGACGATCTCGAGTGGCGATTGTAGTATGTGGTCTGAATTGTGAAGGCAGCTGAGAAACAACAAGGGTGACTCAAGATTTTTAGTGTTTATGGAGCTGACAAATATCTAAAAAAACGTATGCGAGTTAAAAAGAAATAATCTATTGGTGCTTTGGGTTTATCGGGTGGCCAAGAATATAACTGTGGTGGTCCAATGCGGCAAATAGCCGGGTGGCCAGGTGACAGTCACGATCACACTGGAGCAACGCCTGGTGCGGAAACCCGGAGAGATAACAGTTAGAGTAAAAAGTAATTCAAAATAGCCAAATCAAAGAAGCAAAGCCAGGAGGCAAAACCAAGAGGCTCAAGGAATTTAGCTAGTTTAGCGATACAGAGATTCTGACTGAGGACTCTATTCTTTTTTGGCTAATTTGATGATACGTTTGCAGATCTAGACAAGTTTTTGGTCAGGCTCTTGCGGGGCTAGCTCTCCCCTGATTACTCACAGCCTCACAGATCCCGGCCAAATGCGCTCAGCCTTTCGCTTACGTCATTCGCGTTAAAAAGAGTGAGTGATCCATTTAGCTGAGGGAGCACGTGACTGACTCTCACGGGCACTCGCGCAATTTCTGTGTGCGAGCGGTCCAGACCAATCTAAGTAATGAAAACGGTCTTTTTTAGGTGAATAATGGAATAAACGTATCTTTGAACCGCCATCTTGAAACTTTTGCGTGACGAGAAAAAAACAACTGAAATCGCTGTAAAGTTGATTCAATCTCGGCGCACGGTAATTATAAGTCTTCGGCAGCGGATTGAATTTTGCGACCGTTTGACGTGCGTACGAGCTCAAAATGAACCTTCGAAGCGCCCAAGACAAGACGACTTTTCTAATAAGAAAGACAATAGGGACCTCTCTTACCAATTACGAGAACCTGGTCGTTCTTAACAACAAACAATAATGGGTGCTGGTATTTTCAACCTTAATCACAAATTTTGTATTTTGTATCAATTTTCTTCTATAAATCTCCCAAAGTCCTCCATTAATAGTCAAAAGGATCTTCCCTTCTTTCAACGGAATCAAAGCTTATATGATCCAACGCTCCTCCACTTTGTGAAGGTTGTATATCACGAGCAGCAATGTGATTTAATGGCTTCATACTCAAGGAGCGTGGCATAGCAGCCTTGAGTTTTAGATTGGCGGGAATGGGCGTTGCAAGAGCAAGCGATATGATGGCAACAAGAGCGGAAAACTTCATTGTAGATTGGATGGTATATGTATGGGTTGCTGATGTTGAAACAAGTCACTATAAATATGAAAGATCGCGAATGAGTGACTATGATTTGGTAGGCAAAGGAACGTATCTATCAGTGTAAGTTCCAGCTCTGTACTGATGTTTGGATAGTCCGAATTGTTGTGCTATGGGTTTGAATAATCCAGCCGAAAACGCAGGGGGCGCTCTCCCCAGATATATATGTAATGATAGTTAGTTCTAAAGCTCGAACCTGCAACACGCGGCGCGTGCGCGCGTTTCAGGACGACAACAGACAGCGCCAAGCCTCCTCCAAGCGCGTATCCGCCCTGAAAACTGAGAAGACGTCTACTCAAACAGCCTTGGCACGTACCATCTGGTTCTAGATTCCGTTTTTCATATAGGCGCAATTCACACAATATTTTGATCAATCGATCGAGAAGACGTATAATAATGCTTTGCAAGCAAAATGAAACAATAACTTACGATTTTTTTAAAGCCTCAATAGATCAGGTCACGCTCTTCGGAAAGTATTTTCAGAAGTTTAAACCTAACCGTGCCTTTCAGCCAGTCCGTAAATAGAATATTCGATTCGCGGCCATTAAATGTTTGCCAGGCTGAGCGTCTGTTGACGTGAGGTACAGTAGCTTGCATCCCTCAGAAAGGGGTGAATCCCAAGGCTCATGTACTCCCCTCGCGTGCGCGTTACTCGGCTGTGAAAACACGCTGACGCGCGCATGCATAAACAAGGCGCACTCGTCAATTTGTTCCTTAACGGTGAAACAGTTAATTCTCGCGTCAAGATGGTCTCGATTTCTAGGTGAAACATCTATTTTTGACTATCTTCACATTCAAATGACGCGTCTTGTTTGAAGGATTGTGCGTGAAGCAAATATTACGCGTCTAGGGTCTCGCGCCTCGCATCTTGCCTAGATTCATTCATTTGAATGAATAAAAAAGTTGCATCAATTCTGAATATCTTCAAGATGACATGCGGACGTCCTTGAATTTGAACTTTGCTTTTGATTCTTGGAAGACAAATCATTCTAAGCCAGTGGAATTTCGGCTGTAAACAGATCTATGTATCCGAAACATCAAGACACATAGCACGCACCACTTCTTTCACAATGCACTTGAGTATATTTGCAACGCGCCTTGCTAACTTAACACATATGATGTCATCACCACAGGAAATACCAATAAAAAAGAATGTGTCAATCCTCACCGACAAAAAGGGAAAAAAGAGTATGACAGTAAAAATTGGGGTGGCCATCACACGTCAAGATCATATATGAAACGAGCCTCTCACCTTTTTGATTTACGAAAGCGTATGTGAGATGATTCGTTGTCGTAGCTTGACGAAGCAGAGCTTTCGTGTTTCGCATCACAGAGGTCTGTCTCTTGGCTACTTTCACCTGAGCCCTCAGAATCGCTCCCATCCACGTGAGAGAATATAGGTATATCTGCCAAACTTTTGAGGGAAAATGGAGAAGGCCCTGTACCTTCTGTTTTCGGACTTGCATCTTGCCTCGACTTATGGTCGGGTTTTTCCGTCTTACCAGTCAGGGTAAACTTGCGGTAAAACTTGTCATAGTCATCAAACATCAGGGGCCCGTACCTTTCACAAAACTCGGTTATCTGGTCGGCTAGTGATCTTCTCGTTTTCTTTAATTCCTCAATTTGAAGCAGATCGTTGCTTTTCAGTAGGAGTGAGTATGCCAAAGGCTGTAAGGACATGAAATAGTCGTATCCAATTTCACCGGTTCTGAGAGACGAATACGTGATCAACACGTTCAAGAGATAGCATAGCACAAAAACAAACCAGGCAGATCTTTGGCCGACCAATTCGTGTTTAAAAAGGTAATATGTGGCAATAATTGCCCAGAAAATATAGAGCATCGGAGCCAATCCGAGCGCCACTATTATCTTCCATGAGGCGATCACGTCAACACCCTTCACCTTCACCACCGAGGATGCCAAGGCTTCTTTTGCCTTTCTCCTGGAGATCCGGGTTGCCACTATGAAAACCGGCGAAAACATGATTATTCCTGGCAACGAGAGACACAACGCCAAGAGACATCGAAGCAATCTATTGGTGAATGTGGCGAGAACGGAAAGCCGGTTGAGACTAGTCAAGGACTCGACCTGGTGATCGCGCAAGCCGAGTTGCGTGAGCTTTTTATCGTACCTGGCCACAGAAGCTTTCAACTCCTGTACATCTGGGCGGTCTGCGTACTTTTCGTAGCCCTTTATAAGCCTTCTGTTCATTTCCACTTTCATCGCTAGCGGGGTCGAGTCTCTGTCCGTGGGAGCGTATAGACGGCGGGCGGCCTGAATTGTGATGAGCGTGTCTATATCTTTGCAAGTGACAGTCACCTCCTGGAGTTTCAAGGCAATCGTCTCGAGATATTCGTTCACTACCGCACGGGCGTTTTCCTCATATCTCGCGCTTTCAGCCTTGGTGACCACAATTGGTTTTCCATACTCAATGACAACGCTCGAGCGGAACCTGTCTGCATGAAAGTAGTTGAGTCCCACGGGAACAATATTAACCGTCATATTTGGGTCGTCAGACTGTGCAACAGCTCCCAAAGCCATAAGAGCTACGCCAGGTTTCAATGGTAATAGAGTAGGCCGGTCGTGCAGCCCTCCTTCTGGAAATATACCCAAAGCCCTGCCTTTGTGAAGGTGGTCGAAAACGCACTGGAACGTTTTCTGATTGTCGATGTGTGGCGCCAAGACATACGCCGAGCCATTCCCTAGAGCATCAATGATACGTTTGTCTCTATCTGTCGGATCATCAAACTTTACCAGAAACGGTTTCTGCAAAATGATCTTGGTGTCAGACTCCACCAGTTTAATTTTCGCGTTTCCAAGATAGCCATGGAGCCCGATTAAGCCCTTTGCATCGGCGGTCTTTGTGAAGGAAGTCCCCTCTCCAAGCACCACTAGATTGTCGTTTTCGGGCCCGAAGTTTTCTACTCTAATTGTGCCTTCGTAGGGCTTCACCAAATCCTGAGCCCTCTCTACAGGTATTGCACTACAGAGGCGAGCGGCAGTTCCAATGTGCCAAAGCCTAAACGTCTTGGCTGCTGTTAGTAAAGAGACTCTGCGACCGGACTCTTTCCGGCTGGTCATCATCAATACCACAGGGTCAATGAATAGATTGTGATGTGGGGCACACACAAAGATAACAGGGCCTTTTTTCGGGATATTGAATGTGCCTCGAGACCGAACTTCCCTGAAAAATGTATGGATCACCGCATCGAAAAACCATAGCATGGCATCATATATTAACATGAGCAACATGTCGCCCAACGCATTAACAAACCCCATTTTTTTCAATTCTCTATACTTCTCTTTGTTTTGAATATTTAGCTTCAAAAAAAGCGTCACTGTTTGAATTCCAACCACTGCAGGCTTGGGAAGGCCGATTCTCAGATCCGTCAATAAGCCGATGTTGAGCACAATGCACAAGGGGCGCGTGGGGCAATTGGAGTAATTGAGAACAACGGAGTCACGTGATTGAGTGGCTCTACAATATGGAGTGCTCCTACGATATGGACAAACCCTTGCAACTAATAATCATGAATGAAAGCAGCATCGTATATATATAACACGCGAGTAGTTCTGTCCTTTTCGATAAGGATATATGAAAGAAATCAGTCTTTGAACTTGTATGCTGAAAGGGAGCGTGGAAATTGTATATTAGGACTCCCGCTCAGTAGACTGTTTCTTCCTGTAGTCGTTCTACTCTGAATTCCCTAGTTGCGTAATTAATCTGAAGAAGGGCGCATGCAATGAGCTTCAGCTCAAGCGATTTCCAAATACCGCGGCTAGTATAGTTTGTTAATAACCGAGGTCTCGCTGATTCACCTGGAGTATCTTATATTTTTGTCTCGTCTTGACCTCGATGTACTCAACAATTTTTCCAGCGCTAAATTAATGCTATTGGGCATTTGAAATGGGAAGTTATAGTGATCTTGATCGCAAACTAAGCACAACACGATAATGCAGCCTGCTGAAACACCAACGCAAGACCATTCAAGACAGTGGATGAGAAGACACGTCGAAGCAATACCGGAACAATACCTGATTAAGATGCCGTTCTCAGAAGGCAACTTCTCGTAAATCGTGTTTGTTTTTCCGCAGAAATGATTTGCAAATCAAGGGAAGCACTTAATCCTCGCCGGCAGGCACTTCATCTTTTAAGATCTTAATCAACTTCAACCTTATTTCGGTCTTTTCATCACCCCTTAGAGTATCTTGTATGAAATAAACGTCCGTCTCAAGTTGTATCATCTGCAAAGCTCCTCTGAGCACACCACAGTATAGTTGCGAATACCACAATTCTTTCTGCACCTTTGGATCCAGCGTAACTGGGAGCTCAACGAATTCCGCCAAGGGATTTTCGTGGAGAATTATAGAAAAGCTTCTTCCATCCTGCGAAAAATTCTCAATTGCGGGCGTTATATTGAGAAACATCTTGAACGCCACTTTACAGATCATATCAGCTGTTTCACGGAAAGATGAGCATCGTTGGGCGCCTGTTTTGGCAAGAAACTCTTCGATGAGCCTCACCCCAATGTTATATCCCATTTTGTCTAGCTGCTGGTTAACCTCAAGGTAGTTTCGATTAAAGTCACGACACATTTGAGCCACCACAGATCCATAAGTTAGAGTCAAAAGCTCAGTATTCTAAGAGGCATTAGTATAGAGAATAGGCGAAGAAATTCTTAATGCTAACGTACAATTTTCTCGGTGCTGTTATCCCATATATCATTTCCGTTGTACCGAGTTCTAGACATTGTCGTTTATTTTCACCGATGAAGCTCTCCATATACTATGACTTTCTAAGCGGTGGCCGGAGAGCGCCCGGTCACGTGAGCACTTCGCTCTCTTCAAGTTCATACAGTAGTGCACCAATCGAGTCAAGTTGGATCGAGTCAATATCGCGAAATGTC
>JAKUBE010000286.1:0-15278 GCA_030674755.1 Metschnikowia henanensis | reverse complement strand
CCCCAGCATTATTTGACAATTTGCTCCAGGCAGTGGTGCTTGCGCCTTTTTTCGTAGTCTACGAGTTAGCTTTCTGGCTAGGGTTTAGGCTCGACATGAAGAAGGATATGGACAACCAGGCCGGAAAGTTTGTTAAGCAAATGCTGGAGCTGAAACAGAAACAAAACTAGATAGTCGAATCTTATTTTTTTCTTCATAGCTGGAATTATATATGAAGCCCGTTGAGCTTTGTACCCTAGCTCTAGCCCTTTTTCAACGATGCCTGGTACTTGTTGTACTTTTGTTTCACTTCTTCCTCATAAATCGAAGTTCCCGTCAACTGGTTTCCGATTGCTGCTTTGTTAGTAAATGGCTGAAGTGACAATGAAATGATCGCGTCTTACATACTGAGCCAACCAGGACGAATGTTGTTATCACGGCCAAAGATTTCTAATTTTCTCGCGTGTATGCCAACAAGTCTTTCCACTATCCCATAGAGCTCGTCGGGTTTTCTCAGCGTCTCTCTCGTCCCGCTAACGATAAAGTCAATATCGATTTTCCTGTTTAGCCAAATGGGGTCGCCTTTTATACCGACAAGTAAGTGCTCTTTTGAGTGATTGAGCCAGTGCCCGGTTCTTCCAGTGACGATGGTTTTTCTAAGCTGATTAAGCTTTATCCAGATCATTTCGTCAGATACAGTGTACCCCCATTGCTCCAATGCTCTGCGGCCAATTTCTATGGATCTTCCTGTCACCCAAAGCATAAGTACTCCTTCATCCTGAAGTTCCTTCATCGGCAAGGAGAGAAGCTCGGAATCTTTGCATGTGCCGTAAGGAAGTGACATGTGAATGTCCCACGCTGGGTCTGAGATGATGGCAGCAAACTTACCCAAGATGTTGAAAGGAAGATATCTGACATCGCAGTTGATCCACTGAGCGGGGATTTCCTTTCTCAGCATAGTGTCATGACATTCTCCAATCGTATAATCGATTGCAAGAAGTGACTGCGAACGGATAGGGTCGTTGGATGCTTGCGATGGGTTGAGAGTGTAGTAATGCAAATAGCGGCAATTTTTGAGCTTGTGGCATGTATCCAAATAAGAGCAGTTTCCAAGATAAAGGTCTGTGTTGTTAGTCAACAAAGGCAAAAAGTGTATTTTGTTTTTGACGCACGCTAGTACTTCCTTTGTGAGCAACGCTTTACACGATCCAATCACCTTGTGAATCTTGGCATTGGAAGGAAGTTCATGGAATCCCAGTCCTATGGACTTCAAGTTCAAGCACAAGTTGGCGAGCGTCTGACTATGGTCCAAAATCTCGCAAACTTCGTAAAAGGGCTTTTGCGCTGTTCTCAACTGCGCTCTCTCGATCCCAAGAGTCACCATAGCCGTTGGTCTTGCCAATATCTCTGTGAGGCGAGCAAGATCATGGTCAAAACCTTTCTCGGCAGCGACTTCGCATTTCACTACCGTTTGTGGGCCCGTTTGAAGAATCTCCATCAATATGTTACCCACCCCAGTGCGCTTCCCCGGACTCGGTTTTAAGGGCCGTTTCTTTCTCTCGCTATATATGTTCTCTACAAAAGATGTCTCGGATGTCTCGCTTTGTTTCAAGCGATCTTTAAGAATAAAGACGTTGGCGACTTTGATCCACTCGAGTTGCTCTCCTTTCTCACCATGAAAAGTAAGAGCTTTTCCTGATATAATATTAAAGTCGGCGAGGTACTCACAAAAAGAATCCAAACTTGCGGCTTTCTCTTTGGCGGGGCCGCCTTCGCAAGAAGCTCGGAAAATACGCCTGATATTTTCGACATCACCTCTGTATGGATCGTCAAGGAGTGCCTCCTTGTGTTGAGCGATAAAGTCGATGAGTGGCAGGAAAATGGCACAGCTTTCCGTGAATGACATTGCGACGTCTCAAGGTTGATATGATATAAATTGGTGAGGTTTCGTGAAAAAAGCACCGAGCTTTGAGGAATTCTCTGTTCTTATATAAAATATTGAGTGGCTGCAAAAACGGCAGGGGCCGTGCGGAATCACACTCACCCTTTCATGAATGCGCGTCTTCGATACATTACACATTTGATGAAACTTAAATTCACATCGCTAAGCTTGTATAATTGCTGGTTTGGCTCAAAATTTTGATTTTGTCCCCTCAATTATAGATAGTTTGAGCTCCTATCGCTTTATATAACTTTGGAATTCAAATTAAATCGGTTTGAGTTAGAAACCAAAGGGATTGTCTGCTGTTGCCGCCTGCAAATTGGCGCGTCTCCCCGTAGGCTGAGATTGCAAATTGGGCGCATTTCCAAATCCAAGACCAGTTGGTTGAGATTGCAAGGGCTGGTTATTGAAGCCTTCAAATGCGTGTTGTCCGAGAGCAGGAGCGGGTTGTTGGGCGAAAGGTTGCTGACCAAATTGTTGCAGAGCGAATGAGTTGCTGGGTTGTTGAGAAAATGCGTTGAACGGCTGCTGACCGAAAAATCCCGTAGATTGCTGACCAAAAGAGGTCATCGGTTGCTGGCCAAAGGAACCTGTAGGCGGCTGCCCGAATATAGGTTGCTGAGCAAAGGATGTCGTAGGTTGTTGAGAAAACAATTGTTGTTGGTTGGAAGGTGCAGTGGGCTGCTGACCAAACGGCTGACCGAATGGCTGACTTTGCTGACCTCCCAAAGACGCATTCTGGAACATGCCCGTGACCTGATTGACCCCAGTATTCAGTTGCTGAGCAAAACTTGGTGCCATCAGATTGTAACCCCCGGTCATTTGTGCACCAAAGGATATCTGAGGCATCATACCACCCGTTGCTTGATTCCCGAAGGATGTTTGTGGCATCATACCGCCAGTCATTTGGTTTCCAAAAGAGGTTTGGGGCATCGCCCCGCCTGTCGGCTGATTTGCAAAAGAAGTCTGAGGTGCCACCAGTGCACCGCCAGTCTGATTAGACCCCATAAACCCACCAGTGATCTGTCTGCCAAAAGTTGATTGGGGCACAAATGCGTTTTGAACCTTTTGTCCAGTAATCTGGCTGCCGAGTCCGTTGGCTGGGTTGAAGAGTTGACCACCAGTTGGTTGCTGGCCAAAAGTAGTAGTAGGCATTCCTTGCGGCTGAGTGAAGGTTCCGGGTTGGAGGGGCATGAATGACGCTGTTGGTTGAGACGGCATTTGACCGAATGACGTCACAGGTGGAGGAGCCAGGGAAGGCCCAGTTCTTTGTGGGATGAACGTAGACGCACCTGTTTGTAATGGAACAAAGCCAAACGTTGGTTGCGCAATGAGGCCCCCAGTCGCCTGGATGGGAACAAAGCCTGTGGGTTGCGATGCGATCGGAATGAAGCCAGTTGGTTGCATTGGAATCAAACCGCCGGTTTGCACAGGGATCAAACCCCCGGTCCTCGAAGCATCTAAAATCGCAGGGTTACCTGAGCCAGTCTTTTGAACAGAGTACTGTTGATTAGGTTGTGCCAACGTGCCAGTTTTCACAGGAGTCATTGGGGGAGCTGAGGGAGTTGCAGTCATCACGGTCGCTTGATTCGCGACTGCGCTAGGTGGGGGCCTGTTCGCCTCTAATGGCTTGACGTCAACAAGATCTTGCAAAGAGCCAGTGTATTGTGGGCGCTGGGCTGATTTGGAGACATCTTCACTCGACCGAGCAGCAGGCTTGACAGCCCACGCGTCGTCCTCAATCGTGTTTTGTGCGTTGTTATTCTGAACTGCAGCGGTTTGGTTGTCCTTCATTGGCGAGGGTGTTGGCAAAGCGCTGGCATTCACTTTCGACAACTCAGTCGTGCTGTTGTTTTTCAACGCGCCCGTTGGCTCAATGAAAAGACCGCCTTGAACGGGAGCTTCAGTGGGAGCAGTCTTCTTGCGATCGAACTTGGCATCCAAACTCTTCATTACACGCAAGATGTCACCCTCTCTCAATCCCAATGACCGTAAAAGGGAGGGGGTGATATCTTCGAGGATACTATCATCCATTTGTTCTTTGCTGAAGTTGATGGAGTAGCGTTGACAGTTCCCAATATCGACGCCGCACGAAAGGAAAAACTCGAACCAGTCGTAGTCTGGCTCACTCTGAGGAATAGAGGAAGCTTTTGATCTCGATGGTTTCTCAGGTGGCACATCATTGATGACGGCCGTCGCAGACTTAGCAGGGCCCTTGGAGGGCGTGGCTTGGGGCGCAACGGCAGCAGACCTTCCTTCGAAAGAAGCGGATTTGGAGGCCGATGCGCCGGCTTTGGACCTTTCCCTCTTTGCAACTTGCTTGGCCACCTCATCTTTATATTTCAGAAGAGAGGTACCGGTCACTTTCTCGACATACTCCAAGTCTTCAATGGACAACTTCGTTGCCGCGACGGCGATCTTCACACCGTTTGTCTTGTGCAAGTGGACTTTTCCCTCGACACACCCCAAAAACTCGGCCTCCACTTTGAAAGTGCCCGAGCTGTCGATCCAAGTTCTCACTCTGTGGAAGTTCGGCATGTTCTCGCCCTCGGCGGCGTCACCCGTCTCTCTCTTTTTCTTGTCGCTTTCTCTGATCTTGTCACGAGCATCGCGACTATGGTACAGCTGCTTCTGGCCTCTCGAGCTCGCACCCACGACCTTTCCCTTTGAAGAAGCAGTGCCAGACGACTTCTGCGACTTTCTCCTTTGCACGCCGTCGGTGAGTTTGTCCAAGTTTGTGGTTGCAATTATCTCAACGTACGTCGAAGGAATGACACCTTGGCGCCCATCAGATACCCGTTCGCAAAGCCACCAGTCCTTGGACTTGTTCAGGTCAACGATGTACACCTCGTCGGTTTCTCTACACAGCAACTCGTCTTTGCTCTGTGCCTTGAAATCGTAAAGGAGCCTGCCGATGCGTCTGTTGGAGGACGAGGTTTTCGTCAGTGCAGCGCGTGCCACTTCTTTCAAGCCCGTGGCGGCTTCAGCACCCTTGAGGTCGCCTAGAACGGAGACAATCGCCTCGGCCACGTCCTTCAGGCCCGCGTGCAACTCGATGGAGGCGTCCGGGTTGCGGAGGTCGAGAAACACGTGTTTTTTCTCGTGGTTGAAGTTAACAAGGTCCCGGATCCGCCAGTTGTTGTCGAGGGTGGACGCAGACTTCAACTTCAACTTCTTCGGATTGGCTGACTTGGGCTTGATAATGATTAACCCGTTGCCGATCGCTAACGAGATCGGCCGCTTTTTCCGCCCGTCCACCTCGTCGATGTACCACCGGAAAAACTCGCCGTCGAAACCGTGCTCTTTCTTAGGGGAATCTACCTTGGATTCAGGCTCATAGTCCTGATTAGGAGTGCTCCCCATAGGCCGCGAAGATGCGCCGGCGTGGCGCATTGGGGTTGGCGTCAGCACCGAGTCCACACGCTCAGAGGGCCTGGAGGGCATTGGAGGAGGCGCCTCTTCGTCCGTGGCTGGAAGATCATGGCGCGGTTGATACGTGTCTTCCTGGCGTGGTTGCTGATAATCCTGCAGCGGTGCCTGCGGCGGCGACTCCACGTCACTGTGGCCCTCCACATCGAGTTCTTCGGCCTCGTTTCTGGAGGAAAGTGCGGCCTGGCTCTGTTGCTGGGCAATTCTATCCTTGTGCACTGGAGGCGGGGCGAATTCGGTGACTGGCCGCTGCACTGCCGCCAGAGTCGCTGGTGACGTCGGTTGTAAAGGCATAGCGGCCGGCACAGAGGCGGAGGCGGCGTTTGCGCCGATCATTTTCACGTAATTCGACGGGACAAACCCGAAAACGTCGCCGTTTCCTGCCAAGAGCCAGTCTGGGTCGTTCAAGTCGAAAAGATCAAACTGGTCGCCTTCTTTGAACGAGAGCTCCTCATCGGTTTGCTTATCATAGTCGTATAAAGCCTTGCACCGGCCGACGACGGGCGCCGGCTCAATATAGTTGGCCGGAATAAGGCCCGAGGGCTCCTCGACATCAAGCCCGTCCTGGGGCAAAAGCCGTTTTTTCACGGTCCACCAGTCGTCGATATCGGATTTCTGCAAAAGATACAAGACGTCGTCCGCAGCAATCGACAACTCCTCCTCGGTGGTGGCAGCATAGTCGTATAGCGCCTTGTACACGCCAATGTATGGAGAGGCCATGAACGTGTTGAATGAGGCAGAACTTGAAGAAAAAGAGGCAGAAAGGCAAAAAAGGGCAAATAATGCAAGATAAATGCAACCGAGTTGGAATCGGGGAGACTTTCAAGGCCGGGATCCGTTTGGAAGTGTGATTTTTACAAACACTCAGGCGTGCTTTCGGAGGGTGTGGGATTCTCCGTCCACTGTTTTTTCGGGGCCCGCACTCGTTTACCAGATTGTTGCGGCGCAGGACTGGTGGGTTATCGGCAGGGGCCAGGGCCGAGGAAACTGGCGGCCTCTTTTAATTGGCTCGTGTTACTTACGATCTTGCAGCAATAGAGAAATTACAATCATTTGCATGTGTGATCCGAGAAAGTGAATTTTACAGACGAGAATCGAAATGACGATCAAAGCCATTGGTCCTCGAACATTAAAGAAAAGGGTCAATCACCTGGCCTAGTTGGCAGTCACGACCAGTCATGATCTGCATACAGAAACTAACACTATATGGACTGACGGAACCGGCTCTTTCGTCTTTCTTCAGTGAACTTATTCTATATCTTTGATGAGCCAAAAGATGACATTGTGTTTCATTGCTAGTATGAAAAGGGCATGGGAAGTGAAGAAGAGAGCCGTGGTGTTTCAGGCTTTTCAACCCATGGCCAGCGCTTTGCCCAAGAACTAGAACCTGAATGTCAATTAAAGATAATTTGTGGGAGTGAAGTGTTAGCTGGTGCGCTGAAAGTTTAGTAGCTCAGAAAGTTAGAGGATTGAGAAAAATGTCACATACTTGTGATGGAAAACTGAACAGGCTGATCGAGACGTAAACTAAACTGGTTGCTCACAATTTGAGTTTCTCAGCTACAACCGAGCGCGGGGCTACAAGCTCATGATGTTAGGCCAATCCAGGACGTGACTTGTCGTTTTTTGTGACTTCTTCCCATTATGAGATTTATTGATGCTAGTTAGTTCTATCGAGTGAAACTTTGTAAGCGGTAAGAGGGAATTCTTGGTCACTTAATTACGTGGAAGAGCACCTTGTGCGAGGGCTGCAACGTCATGTAGCCAAGTGGTAAACCGTAAAAGCGGCGAGTTCTCCAGTTCCAGGGACATATCGAGGACAAAACAATGGTATCGTCCTTTAGATGAAATGATTGGAAAAAGGGAAAGAATTTTTCCATTCTCCATTGTTTTGCACAGAAACGATGATCCATTGGAGTTATAAGGGAGATTAGTTGTCCAGAAACTTTGGTGTATTATGATATCAGGTCCATAGATACTGGGGCTTTTGTTGACACCAAATAAATGCAACACTGTGAATTTTTAGACTAATGAGAGATCCCTCACTTTTGTCTTAGAGAGGAGACAAATGTAAGATGAAAGCCTCCAGTCCCATCCTAGAACAATCTTAATTATGGCAGGGGGCACCACGAAAGTCCGGCCAAATTACTCAGCTTCTCTGACTTTTTTCAGTAAATGGCCTTTAAAAGTATTTCAAAATCTCAATTTCGCTTAATGTAGTTCCGTATGGTGTCTCTTACTAGCAGGAGCTTGGCAATACGACTCAAAAGAGAATCAAGACAAGGTAGGATCATGAGGCTAGTCCAAAATTGTGATCACTACCCCGGAATCGGCCTTCAAAAAAATACTTTTTATATTCAAGCCATTCTTCCTTTGGATCCAGTCTCTAGATTACTCACTAAGCATGAAAGATTCGGGAAGGCCCGGAAAGTTCTACATTGTTTCACAACAGAATGAAAAAAGAACAATGGACCGCAATATCACTTGAGTCCTCAAATTGAGAAAAAAGGCGACGACAACTCTTTGAGCATTTTGAACATGCGACTCTTTCTACGTACATAGCAAAATCAACAACGAGCTGCTCTTCTACGTCGCTTCTATACCACTGGGTCTCGAGAGTTGAATGCTGAATGAGTAATATTTTCTCTATGCGCAAAAGCGCCGATTCTATTTTGGGCCCCATTAACAAGTCCCGAGCCGGGTCTAGTTTACCTGGGTCAATGCAGATTTCCCATCGAGCACGGCCTCGATGTTTTCCATGGCCACAATAGCAGTGTGGTCGAAGTTCTCCACAGTCGAGGCTCCGACATGAGGCGTCAAAAACACATCATGTCTGCCGTAAAGTTCAGGGTGCACCTCGGGCTCGTTCTCAAAAACGTCGAGCCCCGCAAACACGACTATTCCCTCCTTCAACGCGTCTACTAGCGCCTGCTCGTCAATCACAGGACCGCGTCCGATGTTGATGACTCGAAGGGGCTTGGCAAAGCTCCCGAGGACGCGTTTGTCCAAAAGATGGAAAGTTTCGGGCGTCGAGGGACACGCGATCACCACCAAATCTGCAAACAGACGCGTGTCCTCGACAGACGCATGGTACGTGACCGGATAGCCGAGGGCCCGTTCTTCGGCGCTGCTGAGTTCGTTCCTCTTGACGTAATGGATGTGCATTCCGACCAGACTCAATCTTTGTCCAATAGTCTGGCCAATATTGCCGAACCCAACAATGACAGCATGATGGCCTTTCGGGTTAAGGCACGGACGACCGGCCACATACTCGCCAAAGGAGTAGCCTTTTTGCAGACTTAACACAGGAGCGCCTTTTTTCTGGTCGAACTTCCCGGAATCCAATTCCGCACGGACGCCTACAGTATGGTTGTTTTCGGGGCGCAAAAACGCGCTGGAAATCCCGAAGTTCCGGAACGCAGCCAACGTGTTGTAAAGCACCAAGTCCGCCACCGGCTCCGCGGCTCCGTCCGAGGGCACGTTCGTCAACACAATGCCCTTTTTCTTCATATCAGCACCATTGTAGTTATCGTGGCCCACGGAGCAGATGGAAACCACTTTCAATGATTCTGGCAACGCCTCGATGAGATCGCTGTTGAAGCCGCCAACAAGCACAAACCCGAGCCAGGCGCCGTAAATGGCGGAGATGTCGTGGAATCTACTTTTCAAGTCTGAAATGACTTCCTCACGCGTCGAGGGAAGTGTGTAACGGATGCACTCGAATTTTTTTTGGAACTGTTGGTACTGAGGCAAGTCGGTATTCAAGTCGCCGAGAATAAGCACTTTGGGCCGAGTCATGTTTTCTGGAATTCGGATCGGAAGTCTCGAGAGTCACTGGTTGGAATAGAACGTCGGCACGGAAGTGAGCAACGAGCGGATGGTCCGAATAAATGAAGGTGACTTAATGAACGGCAATTACTGCGAGAGTGATGTTGCTAAAAGCCCAGAAAGAAATTCTCGATCGGAGCTTCTGCCCGTGGCTGTCTTTGGTGGATTGCCAAGATATTTGAGAGATATTGATGGATCACCACCTAGTGGTTACGATTGGAAAATCGCCGTACGGCGTTATGCAATCACGCATGCATGGCGGCAGTGTTGCCCGAGTGAGCGTATCTCGAAACGAAAACCCGAAATCGCGTCGGCTTTGCTGCCTTCGGATTCGGGCACGTACCCGAAATTCGTGACCACAAATCTTAGAACTCGAGAACAGGATCGAAAAATTCTTTCGACTACGATTCCAAAAACTTTCTGCTATATATTTATGTGTATGATACAAGCTAATACGGGCTCTCCAAGCTCACGAGGACAGTGCTGCGCCTGCAGGTATGATTTTAATGAAGCCGGAAAAACGAATTAATCTTCGAGTTCGGGCCCGACAACTTAACAAGTTTTCGAATTCTTTCGGATTCGGATAAGACTACAAACGAAAAACTACGTGCGCTTTTGTTTTCTGTAGCGTGTTAGGATCAGCCCGTATAGATGTACTGAGTTCCATAAAGCCGGAGTATGAAGTATTACCAGGACTGTTCACAACAACGTATATCATGTAAGGAGCTTCTCCATAGCTTGTTCGAAGAAGCATAAGGTATCTTCAGAGAGGTGTTTCCGGTGAAGAGTCATCGGGAGCGGCAACAACCAATAAATAGGGCTAACTTGAGGAGAGACAGATACAGCCTGGACCTATGGAAACACCCGAGGGGTATGATCAAGTGTTTTCAGTTAAAAACCAAGTAGCTCGTCTAATAGAGAAAGAAGCCGATAACTCATCAAGAATAGAGGGTAGGGAAGCCCTTCACAAATAGAAAGAGGTTCCCGGTAATCAGAACCCAGCCAGTTACAAGATCTCTTGACCAATCATCACAGGGATACGCTTCAGTTGTGTAATGGATGGCACGATGGCACGCCATGTGCCAAAGGGAGAGTGTATTGTCCCGTTTCAGACCCGAATCTGAGGACTTTTCGTCGAGGTTCTGCTTGAAGAATAACTTGTCGTTCCGCAGTACGAACGTGTGTGCAATAATACTTCAAGGCAGCGAAAGATCCCGAAGCGAATCAGCACCGAAGCCCTATCCAGAAAGATCTTTCCTGCATGTTATGCGCAATTTGGTTGAAATTGGGGCTGCACAGGAAAAAAAAAAAGAAAAAAACAGGGAAGGTGGGACCGAGTTATCGCATTAGCCCTGATCATGGATCTTCTTAAAGTGAGAGGGAGAAACTATTACTGACTTGATTAGGGTTGTCAATCCAAGCCCAATAATCAGTTTTAGGTGCTAAATCGCTTATAAAAAATCCTAAATTTGAATGACTCTTGCTCAGGACTTATTAGGAGAGAAAACCCCGATCCGTTTAAACGGACGAGTGTGTTTATTGATAAGCAAATTGCGCAATTCATGCACGGCACTGATAGGCCCTAATTGAGGCTTAGTCTTCTGCGAAAAAAAACGTACTTTTCATCAGCGGGGACGATTTTCACTATCTTTTGCATCATGAATAGCATGTGATATAATTAGATTGCAATAAACTTGGCGTTTCATATCTGGTGGGATACGAAATATGAGCGTAGTGCCGTCCTGAGATTGTTTCGAGACCCACGTGCCAGCACGCAAAATCTCCTTGGCTGCGAAAAATCAAGCTCGAATTTTGTTGCGCCACACAACTGATCAGAAGCAATTATTCCTCACTTCTCCTAGTACGGGCTATATAGTTACGCTCTGTGCGACTCCAATTTGGAATATGTCATGAATCTTCCCAAATGGAGCTCGCTAAATTCTAGCTGTTTCTGTTTTTAAGCTGTTGTTGTTTATTTCTATTGGCCCCCTCGGATGTGATCAAGGGTAGTTATCCTACTAAGGATCCCTAGCCATGAGGTGACAACATAGAGAGTAACAATTTGCACCAAGCTCTTTCTCCCACTCTGTCTAGAAAACATAAGTGGTCACTGGAAGAGATAAAAACTCAGTTTATGGGAGGGCAGTGTTGAGAATGTCAAAAACATCATTAATCCTGGCAACCCTTCGAAAAAGCCCAATGCAAAATTGCTCTTATGAAGGCTTGAAGCTATAGATGAGGTTTTAAGATGAATAGCAAAGGATGAAGCAATCAGTTGAATAACACAAAAATGCATTGCACGCTAGTTGCATAGCAGAACGGGAACTCTACGCTGGTTTGACCGGGATTCCAGGTATTCAAGGGTTTGTGAGCATTTCTTGAGATAATTTAGTCCACTAAATTCATGGCGAAAGTTTGAAAGAGAGAGAAATTTCTAAATTGGGAAATTTGCAGAATTGAATTGAGTTCATACGTGTACTTCAAGCTCACACCATCACCAAGCCCTCTTTGGTTGCGAAAAGCACTATGACGTGTGATCCCCCAGGATTCCCAACTTGAATGTATACCCTTTATCATAAAACACCCAAATATACGCCCTACAGTTTACATAAACGCAAACGACTCGACCATATCAAACCAAAAAAGACTAGGACGCAAACGAGTGAGTCTCTCGTGAAAAATCAAATCTTCCCTCCAAGAATCTAATCATGCCTTTGTTATATGTGTGTGTGTGTGAGTGTGATTCAGCATGAGTAAAATCTTGGGAAGAAAACGACCTTTATTTTGGCAAGAAAACCGATCAATTAGTGCCAGGATCCCTCCCGGAAGAGGATTCGTGTTTATTGGTGATAGTTTCACATGAGTGCTCTTCTTCCACATTATTCTGCGATCTGACCTTTTCAAACAACGCCTCGCGCTCAGGCTGAGACAAATCTCTTCTCCGCTGGCCTTTAATAAAGTGTATTGGGTTCAACGAGCCCAAAGTGGCGTCTTTGCAAAACGGTAAATGGCCATGCTTCTCCTCATGACGCATCAAGAGAATCGTGGCTATGATGAATATCCAGTACACATTATACGAGATAACCGAACCGTAGGTGGCCGAATTTTGCCATCCCAATAAGGCGTTGAAAATATTCCACCCGTTGTCGAGCAGCGGATGACAACAGTTCACGTGCCACACGGACTTGTTGATATTATAGGTCCCTGGGCCCGAGCCGTTCTCAGTAGCATCTCCTCCAGTAGCACGGTTGAAAACATAGGTCTCAAAGTACCAAACGCCTCTTGAGAAAAGGCCCGCCGAGATCAAGTAGAGGAAGCACGTGGATACAACCAAGAACACTTGCAAGGAGAAGTTTGTGCCCGAATAAAACAAAATGACTCCCACGAGTATTCCCGCTACTAACCCACATATCACAGGGAGGGGAAACGACGAAGCCTCGGAATTAAGCCCAACGCCACCGACAAAGACCACCGCCTCCAAGCCCTCTCTCAAAGTAGTGATGAAGGGCAATATGAACATCGCGTATTTCTTGGTGAAGTGGCCGATGCTGAATCTTTTCTTGGAATCTTTGGATGATTTCAATAGGGCCTGGGCCAACTTGATTCTCCACTTTTCCCGCATCTTATTGATTCTCAACATGGCTAGACCCATATACGTAATCATGGTTGCGGCGATGGTGCAAAACACGCCTTCCCAGATATCCTCCGATTGGCCCCAAATATCACTTTTGAGTGTATAGAAAACAGCAATAAACGCACATCCAAGAATTAGGCATAACACCACTCCCGAAATGGCGCCAAGCCATACTTGTTTTCTCAATTTTTTGTAAACAATTGGATCCTCTGTGGCTCCTCCAAGACCTTGTTTCAAAAAGGCCAAGAGTACAGAAACCACCACGACAGCTTCCAAAGACTCTCTAAACACCACGAAGAAAACTTGCACATTGAACACATTAGCCATGTTTCTCGAACGCCTTTGAGGTAAACGAAAGAGGACCTTAGAAGAATAATCCGAATACCTTGATGTTAAGAAGACCGAGAAAAAAATTCACCGCTTGCACTACGAAACATGTCCGCCATCTTTATATGCGTTTGGTTCCCAGCATCTCGGCCCGCATGAGATGAAAAAGATAATCTGCCACCACTGCATTCTGCTCCGTCTGATCTGACTCGTGCATGAGTTGTTGGAATTGCCGCATTAGGGAGCTTCGCACTTTCGACGCCGTTGCAAAACGGCGGGATACTAACGTTGTATTCGTCTTTGACTTTGTTTTTAAAGAGAGTTGATATCCCTTTAGATTTCTGAACCCCAAGCTTGATTAAATTTACTTTAGACTCCTACTCTATAAACTTTGGAGAGCCTATTGAAGACTTTCACGATGGTTAATTCCTGTTCCGATGTTAGGACAATACGATTTTGAGGGGGACACTTGGCCGATATCGATGAACAATGGCTGTAACCAGTTCTGAACTTCTAGGAAAATTTTTATAGAATTCTGAAAGCCGGGGACCTTCCGTCGGAAATGTCACATACTACATTTGAATGACCTTTTTAAACTGGAACTCAATGAGTATTTAGTGCAAGATTTAGCTTGCATACCGCCCAAAAGCTTTTTCTCCGGGATGTCATCAAATCCTATTGTAAGTAAGAGTGAAATCACTTAAGTCTGATCAAGCTGGCGAGAGCCGGAATCGGACCGACAGTTCGTGAATCCAAATAAAGAGCACATTTTCCTCACTTTTCTTTTTCTTTAAATTCCTAAACAGTAATTTTGTGATATGTCTTGGCTTGTTTTTACTGTGCATCACAGACTTTGAGCCCCATGATGCTGGAGACAATAGCTCGCTCTCACCATTGTTTGTGCTCAACTGTAAATTATGCTCATTGTTTAGCTCGACTTGCGGCCCTGATATTTGAGGCTTCGGCCCGAGAAGCGGGAGCTTAGAAAATCCTAAGACATTAAGGTTGGGGTCAAAGATTCATACCTCTTATTGATTGGCGATGCATTTTGTATGCGACGTGACTTCAATTCAAGCAAAAGAAAAGAAACGAACCTTCGTATTCTTCGAGCTATGATGACGGCAAAAAACTATGTATCTGTAAGAATAAGAGAAAACCAGACACAGATAATTTTCTTGAAAAGTAAGTAGAGAGATCTTTAGGACCTAATGCCACTCGTCATAACTTTGCGTTCTACGCAAATGTTACAAGTTTACAACCTTATTGCTGGTTGTCAGCTTCTTGAAGTCTTTAAAAACTTATCACTGATTTGCGTGTCACCAACCTCTAACATGATGCTCACCTTGTTTATTCGATGGTGGGAGATTTAATGTAGGATAATATAGCAGGTCATGACTCATGAGAGAGCCTTTAAACTTTGCAGCCGAGATAATGGCCTTATGTTGTAGATCCCCGGACGGACATTCCAGTTTGATAGATTCATTGCAAGGCAAAAAAAAACCAAAAGGAACCAATTAGTCAATTCCCATTTCACGAGATAATGATGAAAAGCGTATCAAAGGTTTGGGTGTTGAACTTTTTGTTAGAATCAATTGACACACAGTCAATTGGATCAGACTTTGAGTTCCTGTTCTTGCAATAAAGTGGTTCACCGTTTTGAAGTACCCGAAACATACGCCGCGAACCCGAGCAAAACTACAAAAGTCTTTCTATCAACAGTCTCAAGATTTTCGCAACAACAGCTGCCAAATTGAGTCGAATGGAAAGTTCGAACAGAGAGATTGAAAAGAAAGTACATAGATGCTGGTACGAGAAGATGGTCCTGTTTTCTATTTTCTCAATTGCCCTTTGAACGTCGATAATGGGACCGGATATATTAGTTATTGTGGTGCAGAATAGAGACATCGCAATCTGACCCTAAAAAGCGGACCTTGACGTGAATAAGAAAAAAATTTAGCTCAAGCCTCAAAGAGTGAGAGATCTGCCTCACTGAAGAAAAAAGTTGGGAGAAGGAATGGGTATAATATTTCTGCTGGTGGACCAGTCAACTTCATCTAACGCCAAGACTTTGCTTCGTGCACTCTTGTTAGCATTTAGGCTCGAGAGCATGAACCGCGCGATCAGACCGAAATGTGTCAT
>JAKUBE010000285.1:0-15306 GCA_030674755.1 Metschnikowia henanensis | reverse complement strand
CCAAAGTGCCGTTATGGGAAAGCACAGGCACAATTCTTGGCGAGTAGACGCGCTCGCCGTTGAGGAGACACGGGATCGTGGAGACGCGTCGTTTGGCAACCCGGTAGGACATATCAAAGTGTGGCGACTTTGGGTGTTTCGGGAGAAAATTGAGATGTTAGGTAAGGTGGTGTGAGATTGTAGGATAGTGTGAGGTAGAGATGGTGAGACTGAGAGACCCAGCTTTTTTGTGATTGCAGCCCTGTTTTTTATCGTATTGATGAAGATGGTCTTGCGCCGAGAATAGGTTCTAAAGCTTTGAAGTGGGCCTGGTTTTTAGTGCTCAAACTGTGGATCTAGAAAAGATGTAGTTTATTGATGCGATAAGATTCCCGCACTTATAGTGAGCACTGCGGAGTCGCGATATTACGCGTCTTAGTACATGCGTGCTTTTGATGGAATGGAGAAAACGTCGAAAACCTTTATTTTCAACAAAACGGGTTCCAGTTTTTCAGAAGAGACTTGGAGACTCAACATGTAGAAAATGAATTGTTGGCGTCTCTCAATTGAAGGTGAAAGGACCAGATCAGGCCGTGCATTATTGGCTCGTTCAGCCGCAGTGCGTGAAGCTTGGTGCATCTATGGTTGCAAAATATAGTTAATCTACCAGAGAAAGATACCGAGACTGTCGAGGCGGGTAAACCTTGAGACCTAAGCTGAGAAGCCGAGAGGCTACTCGAATTATACCGATTTATCCCGTAAGATCGATATTCTCCAACACTTATATGGCCATACGAGTCGTAGGGACTCATCACGCAGGCTTCTTAAAATTATTTTGATTGATCGACAAATTCCGAAAGTTAGGGAAGGCGACATGCCGGAACCGTGTGAAAAAGAAGTCGAACGCTCTATCATTTTTTCTTTGGAAAACTCTTGTTGCGGAAATCGATAGAGTTGTCAATTGGAGGAAACACATTCCGTCTTATTGTTGGCTCCGACTCGAGGTGTAACCCAAGTGCCCAGTCTAAACGTGTTTCGTCCCAGAATAATACGTCTTTCCGAAGTGTCCAAACATATCCGCTCAATCAAAGGGGTCGGTGAAGCTCTCAAGTAGTATCTTTATTGAAGAATAATTTTATGAAGAGTAGAGCGTTGTATCAACGTGAGAATCCCAATTTGCAACCTCGAGAAACTATCCAGATCACAAGACAAACAAAGGAACGAAAACAAGACAAGCGGGCAGCTGACAGTAAGGCAAAGGAATATTTATGCTAATTTTGGGGGAAAAGTTTGGGCCATTTAGCGAAGACTTCATTCTTCGAGTGAAACAATGACGTGACTGCTCTACTAGTCGGTATTGCAGTGATATCTCTTTGGGGGCCATTGCTAAAGGTATACTATAAATATTACTCATCCTGAAATCGAGACTTTACCAGAACCTTGAGTCAGATGACCGCTTAATTTAAGGAGAGACATGCACCAGTTTAACCTGTCAGTAAACGGCCGGATTCATCCAGGTGACTTCAACGACGTGGAAACAAATCAAAGACATAGCCATACCAAGCATCGGATCAAAATTTAAGCAGCCACAAGATCAGAAAACGAGCATCCAAACCCATCGAAACGCATTCAAACTCGCCCAGACCTTAACACCTTCCACACCTCAACGCACCTTCACTACACTACATCCATCACCCTACACCCACCACTCACTCTTTCAATGATGTATTAGCGGACATACATATAGGGTCTATACATACATAGGCAGCCCCGTGGGCCCGAGAAAAACACATGGCATGCCGTTTAGTAACCGAAAGCGGCCAACTTCTGCGCGGCCTCGGACTCTGCGGTGGAAGCAGTGGCCGCAGCGAGCTTCTTGGCCGCGGCAGACTTCTTGGCGTAGTACTCGGCCGATCTCACCTTTCTCTTTTCCTCCAACTTGTCCACAATGGACTCGTACTTCCAGCCAACAGCCGCAGACAACTTGCCCACGGTGGTGTACTTTCTGCCGGGCTTCAATCTCAACACTCTCAACGCCTGGGGCACGACCACGCGCTTCTTTCTGTCGTAAGGAGAAGGCATGCCCTCAAAAACCTTCAATTTCTCCAAAGCAGCCTTGCCTCTGGCGGTCTTGTGAGGAATCATGCCTCTGATGGCCTTGTACAAGACTCTAGAAGGAGCTCTGAAGTGGAAAGGGCCCTTGGTTCTGTTGTATCTGGTGGCCTTTCTCAAGTAGTCGTGGAACTTCAACTTGTTTCTGAAGAACTCGCCGGAAATGTTCAACGCCTCGCATCTGACCACGACGATCTTCTGCCCGTTCAACAACTGCTTGGCGATGATCGAGGCCAAGCGGCCCAAAAGGTGGCCCTTACCGTCGATGACAACTACTGGTTGGAAATCAGACATTCTGTGGTTTTATCTGCTGGTAGGAAAGAGCCTTGGCGAGAAAAATTTGATGGAAAAAAACTGGTGCATGGTCGCGCTGCCCCGGCCTGCACCTGGCGGCGCCAGAGCGTCGCTGGGTTTTTTCCGTGTCTCACGTGCCACGCCCGCACTGCGTGTGCTGGGCGCAGGACGGCGTCGGCGCTGGTCCCGTGCGCGCTCGTGGGTGGGCGTTGGGGCTAGGGCTGGTGCCCTAGTTTGCGAGCGGCCGGGGGATTTTGTTTCGCTCCTGATGGGGGCCTGCCCATGCAGGAGAAGATGATTACTGGAATCATAGGACTTAAGTTATGGTTTGTATGGATACTGAAAGATCGACGTAGGGCCCAACCATTAGTGTGATTAGTTTCAGTTGTTTCTAAAGGGTATTTCGTGATGGTGATTATATTGTTGAGGGAGATGGCTCTACACTCAGAGATGTCGATGACATCTTCTGTTTGATCTCAGGCACCACTCTTCCTGGACTGCATAGTGGTCATCTTAGTAGGGTTCTTGGTGTTGGTGGGTTGGTGATCTGGCGGTACTTGTTTTAGTAGTGATTGCTTTTGTGGTATGTTCTCAATCTCTTTGTCATCTTTGCAGGAAGTTGGGACTGTCACTTTCATACAAATAGCTGAGAGTTAGTGATCTGCCGATTACGAGTGCCTGCATATAGAAGCGAGAGGCGTGAAAAGACCCTTCGGCTGCATGTGACTTGCCTAAAAGGGACATATCAAAAACAAAACCCGTGCATCAAGCTGCGTCAAACTGGACAAATTTTATTGACAATTTTTGCCAATGAGGCCACATTCTCAAGGTTTGAGAATAAATTATTGATCATTATGAAGCTACCCCATAGTCGAGAACAAAGTCTTAGATTAATGTCGTTCCCAAAGGACGAACCTTTTGACTCAAAAACATTTGCATTAGACTATATCGACCTCCATCTCATGTCCGATAGTCTTGAACACCAGTTCGTATGCGATAAATGGCTTGTAGTTTATATCCATATTGTATTTAGTACTGACTTAGTGGGTCCATAGCGGAGCTGAGGAACCGTGGCTACTTATGTCCACACTTTGAAGAAGCTAACCAGTTGGTCGTCCGGCCGACCTTGCTCAAAGGGCAAGCATCGGCAGAGACGGCCAGCACAAACTTGGGCTTAGGCCGTAGCCAGCCCGAGGTCTCTGACAATACAAGCATGATGTGAGCCTAAGCTCTAAGTGCTGAGGCGCACGTTGTGTTTTCTGAGATGAAACGTCAACGATTGTCTTATTTTATTGATTCAAGGTGGATTTCTGAAGCAAAATGAAAATAGAAATTATGTTTGTTACTCAGAAGTGATCGATCGTAGCTAGTAGAAGACAACCTATGCTAGAATCATCACCCGCCAATGGTTTTACAGATCCTGAAGGAAGTAGCTATACTAATTTCAGTTGACTAGTCCGTATTTCTAAATAGTAGAGAGCGTCTAACGTCTTTGCTTGGCAAGAGGGTTTCTCGTAGCTAGCATGCCGAGCTTAATATACTCGCACATAGTTTCAACGAAGTTATGTATTTTTTCCGCAGAGTCCAAAACGATCCGCAGCCTTAACATCTTTTGGATCTCTTGTACAAACTTGTCATCATCCAACTTGATAGAAAGCTGTTTCTCTGCTTCTCTCGTCTGTGTCGCCGTTTGCAAATCAACAATGCTGCGGGCTGTTTGTTGGGATCGTGTTCCTGGACCTTGACTGAGAATACAGCTATCCCAATCTGTATCTTGCCTTTGGCCATTCTCTTCGTCTTGCCTCTGGCTATTCTCTTCTTCGAGTAGCCTCTTCGTAAGTTCATTTGCCTCGATCAGATAACTTTCATTCAAAGTCGTGTTATCTGCCATGCACATAGTGGATTGAGCAGCCACAAAATCAAATGAGATGTCGTTCTCGCATTCCGCGTCTAAAGAAGCCGAGTCTGAAGGCAGTTCGGGTTCGTCTTCTGATCTCGAGTTTAGGTCCATGAGGTCGGAGACGCTTGTGTCATTTGCTCTTGCTGCCGTTTGTATCATTTCAAAGCTACTGGAATCCAGTAAAGAAGTAGTTCCACCTTCTGGCGTTTCAGACAGAGTATCCGAAGGAGAAGATTTGATTTCCCAAAATCTTTCGGCTAGAAATATGTGCTTGCACAACGAGCCGCTATTTTGGTGTACAAGGCACGTACAAGTGTCTTTCTCCAGACCAGCAAGCTCAAGGTAAACCAAATACTGCGTCCCGTTGTCAGTAAAAGAGTTAATTGTAACTTCTCCTTCACCAGAAATAAAAGCCATCGTGTGGACCTTTTCAATAGTGATTTCCAATGCTTTCAGTTTGGCCAGAAGTTCTGCCTTATCATGCCTCCTATCATCGATTCCAAGCTGTAATTTTCTCTCTTTGCCTTTGAATGTTGGAGCAACAAACGTGTAGAGTTCATGAGCCACCACATCAGGCCTTCGGTCACAACGTTTCCCCAATAATTGATCCAGTTTCAAGAGAGCGTGAAAGGATTCGATATAGTTGTTAGTGTTCTGACCTTGCACATACCTTGAATTTAGCCCCTGAATAATATATTCTTTCCTTGAGAACCATTGTTTATCCACGTATGATACTACTTCGGAGTGGACTTCATGCTTTCTCAAGAACCAGGATATTCTTTGACTAGCCTCTGACTCAGATCTGCACGCCAAAACCTGCTCGAAATCTTCTAAAATTTTTTTTTCGATGTTGTCCTTATTGGCACAGGGTTTTACCTTTCGGTGAACTTGTGCTGTGAAAGCCTTGATGACATGAAAAAAGCAAAACATAATCGGAAAATCAGGTCCCCAGACCGCCTTTAAAGCAGCAATCTCAGCATCGTCACAATCTATGACTGCTTGGGCCGGTTTCATCCCTGTGAAGAGTTCCACTTTCCGCAAGAAATCTGCTATCACCGGTCCTTTTCCTGAGTTGGTCAACATGAAAGCAGAAGGGACGCCGGCACCAGTCACCTGATTTTTCACGCAGATGGTAAACAAATATACATTTTCGTCCATCTGGAGCCCATGGCAAGTTTTATGGGTTGAATCGAGGTGAATTATTCTTGAGTTGCGTGTGAATAAATCTTTTTGCCAAGCAGACATAAAGCAAAACGACCACACGTTCCGGTTCTTCGAACTTCTGAAGTCCTCTAAGTCATTGTTCAAATCAAGAGATTGGAATCTTGTAGTATACTCGGCAAATCCTTGCGATGATCGTATGGCGGTAGCCAAGATTTCAAAGCTGTCTACAATCGCGATTCCCTTGAAAGGGTTATTCCGGCCTTGCTTCAATATGTATCTCACATGATAAGCCTTGATCTTCATGAATTCACATGCTTGTAGGGGATCATCGCTATTAAGCATCTCGGTTTGCATTCGCAAAATCTGGTTCCAGGTAAAGCCATGTTGCAAGACCGCGAGTTTTAGCAAGCTTTTCGCTTCTGTCGATAATGGAGCTTTGAAAAACACTTTAAAATCATTGAAGTTATGATTGTGTTTCCAAAACCACGCTAGATTGACTATCTTACTCCCATGTTCGCCTACATTGAGTCTGTTATCCGGCGCGTGATTGTAGTCATGGGAGAATTGAATTGTGAGTCTGGCAGGGCATCCACATTTTCGTGATGGCTTGTTTCTGACTCCTCGTCTTTTACTCGGTCTTGGTTGTTTAGCACAAGTACACACGTAAATATCCAGCCCAGCCAGGCTCTCTTCGGAAACCAGGCCTGAATTAGGCGGCTTTCCTCTTAAAATCTCGGACCGTTGATAAAAATACCCAATTTCAAACCTTTCCATGAACTCTGACAAGTCGGCTACAGTCATACTAAGTCTTGCAAAATTGCGTTCAAAATGTGGGTTTGCATTTTCCAAGTTTCGTGGTTTTTTGAGTTTTTGTATGACAATTTCCGAAATACTGACTTTTGTTTGTTAGTTTATAAATTCATGAGCAAGCCCGAGCAAGTCAAAAAATACGTACGATTCATTTTCTTCAATTTATTTGGCGATAAAGCTTAAACTTAACTGCTTCTTGACAATTTTAGAAAAATAACGGGAGAAAACGTCGACGTTTCGTCTGTTTGTTTTGATTCTATTGACGATTTGGACGCGAATTGAGCCTGTACATAAAGTCTTCAAATACAGGACGTCCTGCACGGGTTTTTTCTTTTTTTTGAATTTGTATGGAAACCATGAAGGTGCAAATACGCTCACTCTTTCTATACTAGCCCAGGCTTGGCCGCGACTTACCAACAGCACGTAGACATTAAAGCGACGTTAAAAATACCCATGTGTTTTCCCTTTCGAACACAAAATATTGCTTCGAATAAATCAGGCACCTTGTTCACTCTGATGCGTCAGAAATGTATCAGACATTTTTGCTTTGCACGGAATGATCGTGCCCCAAATGATCAATCTCGGTGGCTGCGAAACACAAGGGGCCTTCTCAATAGATGAACTTCCAACTACTTTTCAGAGTAAAAACACTTTGCTGTTTCCTCTAATCAACTTTGTTTCCTCTAATCAACTTCGGTGCGTCTTGTAACAATTTTCGTGGAATCGTCTTTTGACACCCAGGCCTAAAGCTTATACAAGTCTAGGAGCTGTCACTAAGACCGCACTAACACCCAATTCAGTTGATCTTGATGGCAACTTTTGGGCAATCTGGCGCAAGTATGGTAAACAAAACTCGTTGAACTCATGGGAACCTAATTCTCCGGCCCAAGACTCAAATACCTGCAACATTTGAGCACCAGCAACAACCTGCTGGGCCAAAAACTCAATACAAGCATCGGTGATGGCATGTAACAAAGCGTGAGAGTCTTTTGTGAATTCGTAGATCCACTGCTTAGCAAATCTGAACATTTAGGAGCGTTGACCCTCAGTCATTTGAACCAAAAACATCCATGGAGCACCACAAAACCCTAAAAGAGGAACCCGCTCGTTCAACTTAGTTCTCGGGAGTGTAAGGGCTTTGAAAGCCCAATCTCATTCTTCTGAGCACCTTCTTTTGTCCAAGTTCTTTACCGAATGACGAGAGGTGATTCCTGTGCCATGATCTCGACTAAACCGATCAGAAATTGTCAGCACATTAATGGACTTTTCAATCTGTGGATGAAAGTGCTAGCCCTCAATTCACAACATTAATAAAAAAACTGCAACACGAGAAGAGAAGCATACTCAAAGTAGTTCAAAGAAGCTCCAAAAAAAGCACACTTCCTCGTTTCTGATAAAAATAATACAACACATATTTCCTACCGAGGTACAGTACAACTGCCTCAAACATTGCACATATCTTAAACCCAAAGCCTAGATCTCGTCGCCCAGGGCCACAATGAGTACAGCCAAAAGAAGGCCTCCCAAACACCCAAAAAACTGCCATCAATCACGATACCGGCCATACTACGGACCACACCCCATAACTCACAAGATAAATCACTCATCTTCTTATCTACTCACCCTATCTAGACCGAGATCTCGCCGTCTCTGGCCAAGCCGTTGAGAATCGAGATGATCGCCTTGAACGACGACTCGTTGGTGTCGGTGGCCACGCCACAGCCCCATCTGCGTGCCTTCTGCCCCGCGGAATCCAAAAACGACACCTCGATATAAGACGCGGCCTTGTCCTGCGTGCCCGTGCCCAACGAGTGCTCGTTATAGTTGACGACCTCAAACAACACGCCATACTGTTTGGCGACCGCGGCAATAAACGCGGAAATCGGCCCGTTGCCCTGGCCGCTGATGCTGACCGTTTTCCCATTGACTAGCAACGACGCCGCTATGTCACGTGTGGTCACGTCATCGGTGCCCTTGGCACGTGCGTTGGTATAGTCCTCCAAAACAATGGCCGCCGTGCCGGTGTACATGTAATGTTTTGCGAAAAGATCCACGATCTCCTCGGTCTTCAACTCGCGGCCCAACTGGTCGGCGTTTTCTTGCACCACCGCCGAAAACTGCACCTGCAACTGTCTGGGCAAATCCATGCCCAAGGATCTCAAAATGACCCACGCAGCACCGCCCTTTCCGGACTGGGAATTGACACGGATCACGGCCTCGTAGTTGCGCCCGATATCCTTGGGGTCCAAGGGCAAGTAGGGGATTTTCCACGACTCGTCGCCTGCGGCCTTTCTCTTTTCGACCTGGACAAAACCCTTTTTGATTGCGTCCTGGTGCGAACCGGAAAACGCCGAAACAACAAGCAGCCCGCCGTATGGCGCTCTGGGGTGCGTCGGGATCTTGTTGCACTGCTCGGAAATGGCGATGATCTCCTCCATGTCGGAGAAGTCCAAATCGGGCGAAACACCGTTGGTATACATATTCAAGGCCACCGTGATAAGATCGACGTTTCCTGTGCGCTCGCCGTTTCCAAAAAGACACCCTTCGACTCTGTCTGCGCCGGCCATGACGCCCAATTCGGCTGCCGCCACGCCACAGCCCCTGTCGTTATGCGGATGAACGGAAACACACACCTTTTCACGTTCGGAGATGTGGCTGCAAAAATACTCGATCTGGTCCGCGTAGATGTTGGGGGACGCGACCTCCACCGTGGCGGGTAAGTTGAAGATAATCGGCTGTTCCTTGGTGGGCTCCCACGCGGCTTTCACTGCCTCACAGATCTCCACTGCAAACTCGGTAGGGGTGTCCGAAAAACACTCGGGCGAAAACTCGAGCGACCACTCGGTGTCCTGTTTTGCAGGGTCGTCTTTCGTCAACGCCCTGACCAACTTTGTCGTCTCCACGGCCTTCGCCACGGCCTCCTCCTTCGACATGTTGAACACGATGTCCCTAAAGGTGTCGGAAGTGGCCAAATACACGTGGATAATGGCTTTTTTTGCGCCCGTCACGGACTCCACCGTGCGCCGCACCAAGTGCTCCCGCAGCTGGGTCAACACCTGGATCGCCACGTCATCGGGTGCGGTTTCCACGGCAAATCGCGTGAAATCAAAGTCCGTTTGCGATGCCGAGGGAAACGACACCTCGATCTCCTTGAAACCCACCTCGACGAGCTTTTTGAAGTACATTTTCTTTTCCGCCACGGACATCGGGTCGGGCAAAGACTGGTTGCCGTCCCTCAAGTCGGTGGAAAGCCATCTGGGCGCTTTTGTGATGGTTTTATTGGGCCATGTTCTGTTGGGAAGAGCGGGGCCCTTGAATGCAGAGTACTTTTTTGAGGGGTCCTTCAACATGTTCTTGTATGGCTTGATGTTGTAGGCCACCTTCTGGAGCAAGCATGCCGACGCCTTAACCATGGTAGAGTGGTGTGGTTAGGGGTGCTTTTGGGATTATGAAAAATATGGGTGGCTCGGATTATTGTTGTTCCGGGACCCAGGGCACGACTAATTATGGCCTGAGCTGCTTTCTCTGAATGGCTTCTGGAACGGCACGGAAACTGACGTGTTTGGGCCGATGCTGGTAGCAGGAAAAGTCCGGTTATATATCAGCGAATGACCGTGCACCTATATTTTCTTACGAGGTTGGTTGTTCATTTTTTAACTTTTTTTTTTTCGCGTCCGCTCGAACGTGCGCTCCGGTTCCGGCGCGCTAAATGCGGGGGGTGCCCGATGCCTCATGCACTTATGAGTAGCTGATCAGGTGATTTTTCAAAAGTGGTGTCTTTTTTGGGGTATCTCATTTTCTTTGCAATTGAGTCACTGGGAGAGTTTTATGAGAGGAAAGGACTTTGGAAACTACCCTTCAGGGGGGTTTACCGTCAATTTTGCTGGATGGGATAAATCGGACATTATTAGGCTTCGCCGTTCCGACATCCAATAACTACTAAATAATTCGGGGAACCCCCACATGGTACACTGCATTAGGGTTGAACCCTAATCCCCGGTAACAGATACTTGGCGGCGGCGGCTAGAATAGAGTTAAAGATAAAATACAAGTGAAAGAGAGAGAAAAGGGTAAACATCTATATTTCGTTTTGACTCTCCGACAACTGGCTTCATGAGCCGAGCCTACAAAGAGCAAATTCCTGGACCAGAGTAGATTTCAATACGAAATCGAATATCGACTCAGCCACAAAATCATCCACAGCGTCCACCAAAAATCAATTGACGATGAAACTAATGTTCAATGAGTCACACAGATTTGTAGATGTACAACACAAGGGAAATCCTCAGGGTTGGGATATTTCTTAGCACAATTATTTCCCGAATAGGTGAAGCTTTCATTTTGCACAATATAAGAGAGCTCAGGGCTCGGGAGCTCTCATTACTCTATGCGTTATCTAGACGTGTTTCAGGGTGTTTCATTATTATGATTAGTCTTTCCTGTAATACGATGTGTTTTTTTCAAAAAGAAAAAAAGTACGCTTCGATTAGAGGGACCGACGCCCTGATGAGTGCGTCCGTGACAAGGCTTACCTAGCCGAAAAGGAATTAAGACAGGTGACCGCTTGATACTAAATAGCGCTCCCCTATTTAGTGGATCAGATACCTAGAACAGGGGCTATACCGGAGGAATAATTTTGAATGTCCCCAGCTATAATATACCAAGTGTAGCTGTATAAGCTTATCTTCTTACATTTTTGATCTGATATCTGAAATCGTTGTGCTGTCGAAACTAATTATTGACCTGAGAGAACAACGATTTTATTAAGAGGTTTTAAAGATGATGGATCAAGGAATGTTTCGAAACATTGGCAACTACGACGCTGATCACTAAACCGTGTATTGAAAGTATTCAGGATCTAAGTTTGGGCGTCCCATGAACTTTTCTAAGTAGTCACTCGGAGGCCGACAAACACAAGATGGTTTGATCCCCGCCATCAAAAGCTTGGATTGAACTCCAGAATTCTCTAAGTAATCATATCAATTGCCATCACCAAAAGCCTCATCTTCCTAAAAAACTAGACCCAAAGTTGTCCCATCAAATTATATACAGATTTCTGAAGTTTTCGCAACGCTCTGCGGACCTTCACCATGTCTCTTAGTTGCGAGACCATCGGCCAATATTGGCGCTGAATAATAGGACTGCGAAGGAAAACATTATCAGACTGCAACCGATAAAAAAGTTTCCAGTCCAAGCACAAACCACAAGAAACAAAAAGCGCAAACAACAAGAAGAGAATCAAATCAACATACCGTTCCTAGCCCAAACCCCGACAACCCCCTTTTTTCTCCCATTTTTTTTCAAAGAGTCGTCGTCTGTTCCCATTTCACCGTCCCTTTTCCCATCGGGCGCCTTCCAAACGCCAGCGCCTATATGCACACCGGCAGCGATGAGATGAGGCCTCACCCCCAGAGTTTTTCCTGTACAGCATCGTAGCAGTGAAAATTTCCGGTATTTCTAGCAACGTTTTTTCTTCTTCCCTACACCATTCCTCAGCGGCAACACACTCTAGAAAAAATGGGAAAGTCATCTACTAAAACATCTACTAAACCTAGCAAGGCCAGCAAGCCGGCCAAGGCCGTGAAGGTTGTGGTGAAGGCCGAGTCTTCATCCGAGTCTTCTTCTGAGTCTTCTT
Organism: Metschnikowia henanensis; assembly: GCA_030674755.1. Lineage (NCBI taxonomy): Eukaryota > Fungi > Ascomycota > Pichiomycetes > Serinales > Metschnikowiaceae > Metschnikowia > Metschnikowia henanensis. The sequence continues at coordinate 3,412 of JAKUBE010000285.1, read as the reverse complement.
CCGATTCTTCCGACTCTGAGTCTGAGGAGGAAACGAAGCCCGTTGCCAAGGAGACCAAGAAGGAAGCGTCGTCTGACTCTGACTCCGACTCTGATTCTGGTTCTGACTCCGGTTCTGACTCTGACTCCTCTTCTTCCTCCTCTTCCTCTGATTCCGATTCTTCTGACTCTGAGTCTGAAGACGAGAAAGAGGTTGCCAAGGAAGAGCCCAAGAAGGAGGCCAAGAAAGAGTCCAAGAAGGAAACCAAGAAAGAGTCTAAGAAGGAAGCCGCAAAGCCGGTTGCTGCTAAGCCCGAGTCGTCTTCAGACTCCGACTCCGACTCCGACTCCTCTTCATCATCTTCTTCATCATCATCTTCTTCTTCATCATCTTCTTCTTCGTCCGACTCTGACTCCTCTTCGTCCGACTCCGACTCCGACTCCGAGTCTGAGGAGGCCGAATCCGAAAAAGAGTCTGAGAAAGAGTCCGAAAAAGAGTCTTCTAAGCGCAAGGCCGAGACTTCCGAAGAGTCGTCGGCCACCGAGGAGGAGCCCGCTGCCAAGAAGCAAAAGGCCGAGTTCCCCGAAGAGCCCGCCACGCTTTTCGTGGGCAGGTTGTCCTGGAGCGTGGACGACGATTGGTTGAAAAGAGAGTTCGAGCCCTCGGGCGGCGTGGTGAGCGCCCGCGTCATGATGGAAAGGGCCACGGGCAAGTCCAGGGGCTACGGCTACGTCGATTTCGACTCCAAGTCCGCGGCCGAAAAGGCGTTGAGGGACTACCAGGGCCACGAGATCGACGGCAGGCCGGTCAACTTGGACTTGTCGACCGGGAAGCCCAAGCCCTCGAACCCGCAAAACGACCGCGCCAAGAAGTTTGGCGACGTGCCCTCGGCCCCCTCCGACACCTTGTTTGTGGGGAACTTGTCGTTCAACGCCGAGAGAAACACGTTGTACGAGATTTTCGGCCAGCACGGAACGGTGGTGTCGTGCAGATTGCCCACGCACCCCGACACGCAGCAGCCCAAGGGGTTCGGATACGTGCAGTTTGCGTCTGTCGAGGAGGCGCAGGGTGCGTTTGCTGCATTGAACGGCGAGTACATCGAGGGCAGAGCCTGCAGATTGGACTACTCTGCGCCCAGAGAGAACAACAACGGCGGCGGCGCCCGTGGCGGAAGAGGCGGGTTCCGTGGCGGAAGAGGCGATTTTGGGGGCAGAGGCGATTTTGGTGGTCGTGGCGGCCGTGGCGGATTTGGCGGGCGCGAGAGATCCTCGCCTGCTCCTAGAACCGGTGCTAATAACGCCGAGTTCAAGGGCACCAAGAAGACCTTCGACTGAGCGCAGGGGACTTTCGTTGTACAATATTAATAGCCGTTGCATATACCAATCGAGTTGAGTAAGACCAGGGTGTAGAATTTAGTGAGAAGCGGGTGGGTGAGAATCAGGTGGGTGAGGTATGAGAGAAGCCGGTCTCTCAGTGAAGTAGACAGAAAGAAGGCTCAGTGGATTAGATACGTGCTCTGAGAATAGAGGATTCGGAAAGAGACTGTCGTTTCAAGTATGTGATGGATGCAAATGAGGCCTCAACGAGAAATTTGTTGATCAAAAGACCCTGAAAGTCTTGTGGATTCCGATTTTCTGGTTGTTCTTAGCAGAAACCGAAACAAGGGCACCACCAACGATCTCAGACTTTTTCATATATCGTAGGATCTGTTCAAACGTGCCTCATGCTTTGAACGTTACTTTTCTGCAACATGTCTGGAACAACTTCTCGTCTCCAAATTAGGTTCTTTTGAATCAAATAGGAAAGGGCGCCCCGCAACTTTGAGCTAGACTGAAGAAATTGGTAATTGTCACAAAACTGGGCAATACGAACTATTAGATCGCATTCCGTACGAAGTGAGAAGGTATGTTCGAAGAACTTCAGGTCTGATCATTGCATTCAGTCGCTGATATCGAAAAAATACGGAAACCCGAAAAGGAGACTTTCAAGGGGTAAGGATGCATCCCGAAATACATCATGTGTCGGAGATATAAGATCTCGGTTCCGATTACTACTTGTCCCTCATACTTGCCGTCTATGTAATAGTTACGCCTTCCATCAAGATAAGAGACCAATGTGCTAATTACAGAAAATAACAGTTAAGCCTCTTTTTTAGCTGCTGGAAATATGGGCGGAGGGTTGTTATCGAAAATAGAAATACGAGGATGTATACGCCAGGCTCAAACATTGCAACACTCATCAATTTACTGAACTGCCTTCGCAACCAATTCTTCGTTGTCAACTTCTTTTCACAATTATGCTAATTACTTCCCCACCTTTGAAAATAGTCCACACCACTCAAACCAAAATTGCTCTATGGAATCAGAGGGGTATCCCGATCTCGTTCTCCCAATTTCAGACACTCATGGCTCCGCGCCTGGTGATTTGCATGCGGCTCGTGCCCCTCGCATGCAGATGCGCAGCATTGCAGAATGACGTGCGGGCCGAAACCGATTGGGCAGCAAAAAGAAATAGGTAAGGTATGCAGTGATATTGAGCAATTTTGCAATATTCACAGAAAAGGTGGATCTCCAAAGACGCCAGAGTCAACTTTTTCTATATACCCATATTTTTTCGCGAGGCCTATAAAAAATAATGAGAGGGTGTCCATTGGACAAACTCAAGGCGAGCTTCGGATGCGAGAATCTGGGGAATGATGGCATATTACGATATGCGCAGAAGCCGGGGTATGCGTCCTCGCACCACCAATTGGATAGTAGATACTCCAGTTACTCTTGTATTTTTTGTTCTCATGATTGATAATAGAAACTGCTTCTGAATACGGCCTTCAGATATGCAGTGAAGAAATTTCTTCCAGGGGGTCTACAAAAAGGAGCTTGTCCGCACATAAGCGAGAAGAGGGGAAGGGCCACTCTCAAGGTTTAGACTAATAACGTAATCATGTCACGAACACCATCATTCTTTCCATTGTTTTAAATTTTAGTTCTCAAATTATAGATCAAATTTGCAAAAGGAATGAGCTCTTAAGAGTTTCTTTTAATAGCAGTCCAAAACGACGCCCAATGTGTTATAGAAGAAACAATTGCAGGCACAGGTGAAAAGATATGAGGGGAACGTGGCGGGGGAAATCACGCAAAAACTAGGAAGAATGAAGAGAAGCGCAGCACGCCACAGCACAGCCGTCCAAGAATGCCGCAAAAAGAGCTAGCCATAAAAAATCGAAGCCAGGCATCTCATGATAGGCATTGCAAAGATTCAAGCAGTATTCGGCCCCGACACAGATTTCGCACATGGGTCGGAGCCGTAAATACTGTCCACGCCATGCCATGGTCACTTAATTTCTTTTTTTCTTGTGTAAGCAGAATAAGTCAGCAAAAGAATTCATAACAATGGGCACGTGGGCCAGCAGCCGCTAACCATATACAAGGCCATT
>JAKUBE010000284.1:0-15315 GCA_030674755.1 Metschnikowia henanensis | reverse complement strand
CTACAAGCGCCCTGGTCTTCTGCTTTTTCAACGCAGGCAGTGGCACATTCCCACAGGTTTCTGCCAAGGGCAATCTCTTCGCGAGCTGGCCCAGATTGGACCGTTTTCTGGCGTTCTGATCCATGTTGAGTTAGACGTATGTGTAATGGGTCACGGATTTTCAGTTTGCTTGTTTACGCTTAATAGAGATAATCTGTCAGCCCCGTGTTCTGTGATTCAGTGCTGCTGAAACAATTGGTGACTTGAAGCGCAAACTCAGCCTTTTGACAGCCCTTGGAAAACTTTATGGATGGGGTTGTGTTGAAAGAGGGTTTTAGTTTAGTCTTAGTCGAAAGACACGCCAGGGTTGGTAAAAGCCGCCGGCTGGAAATACACGGCAGACGGACGGCAGACAAGCACACAAGCAGATCGCGGGTCGCTAAATGTGAAGAGCAGATTCGCGTCGCCGGCGTTGCAGCAAAAAAAAAAAAAATGAGGCGCGACTGGGGCCAGCAAGGGACGTGTACAGAATTTCCAGGGCGCGCAGGACAAGTAACCTTTTACATAAATAAAGAGGTTGTCAGGATAGTTTCGAGATGATGTATCAAAACTCGATACTAATCGAGTGTTTCTTTCAGTTGAGTTTGAGCCAGAAGACGGGCGAATCCGGACAAGCTGAATGTCTGGCGTTGCCGGAGTGTCTTGCATCAGGGCGTGGCTGCGGCTTTTGCGCTAGACGCGGTCTTGTCTCCGAGCCTGCGCGAGTTAAATTGGTGAACCAGGCCCAGCAGGAATGCCGCATTAATGAAGTTTGAGGAGATTGAGCGGCTGCGAAATGCTAACAAGTGCCCTCCCCTAATTGGTGCATTTTTGATAGTTTTCCCCGAGCAGCAATTGGAAAAGCCTGACTGAATTTGTTCTTTATGATTTCTCGCTCGCAATTCTCGAATACGTATAGCGCCATTCACAGTCATCCTAAATGTCCATTATTTGTCAGGTTACTCGACTTGTCGTTTATGCTAAAAAGAATTTACTGTTCGATAAGGCATTCTTGATCAACATGACAGACTCTGGCATCTTTTTTGACCATAAGCAAGCTACCTATAATCTTGCCAGACTAGTACCCTCGTAAGTAGACCGATATGCGCCACTGGATCTAACAATTCAGAAATATATTTTTCAATGACTGAACCGTATTAGATTTACCCTTAATTGGATTTACATAATGGAAGTACTTAGCACCGAATAATGATAGCTTATGCGCAACTCAGCTCTATACGGTTCCATTGTGAGTCCTTTTTGACGGGCTCTTCGAATCGGTAGCTGAGCTCCTTTAAATGTCATTCAGATTGTTGCTGGCTGACAAGAGTTTCTATAAAGTCTTAAGTTCATTACGGAAAAAATTCTCTAGTATCAGTTGTATACTGGGCAATATTGGTATTCTCCCACGACATTCGATCGGTTGTAGCCGAAACGTATTATCGTCATCTCTGCGCGCTGTTATTTCGATAACACTCGTCTTTCCACGATCAGGCACACTGGACTTGCAATTGTTTCACATTGCTCTTACTCTAATTTCAATGCTACAACAGAGAGAAATATCCAAACTCCTAAGCCAGGTCGTGACCCACGCTGACTCGCTTGATTCACGCAAAGCCGCAGTGCTATTTGCATCGTTGCTTTCTGCGAAAGGCCTTCCTCTTATAACGGTAGGCTCCCCACACAATGATAATAACATCTCCCCAGACATACTTCGCATGTACTCGCTAATGGCGACAAATCTTTTCAAACAACAGAAGAAAACTGGAGACGAGAGCCTTGACAGTTGGGCGGTCTTGGATGTTGATACGTCGTTGAGAGCTGCAATCAGGAAGTTTGCTACGACTTCGTCCAGCGACAAGGAGCCACAGAATACGTTTTTTACAATTATTTTCTACCATATTGCGTTGGAGGATTCTGACGCAAAGGTAAGGTTGGACCTGTTGACTGAGGCCTTGACTGCTGGATTGAGTGGTTACCGCTCCAGCTGATGGCTATAAATGATGATCTGTGAGGGTGAAAATGAATGCAAAGGTGGACTAGGGGCAGCGTGTCGTGTTGACGACATCGGTAAACAGAGGCTTACAGAGAGTCATATGGGCGTTCGAGCAAACACTTCCCAAATTGATCGATTTATATATAGTAGTCAATGCTGCGTGCTTGTTCAGTTTGACAATGGCCAAGTAGAGGGGGTATTAAAATGCAGCTGCCAGTGGGTACAATCGGTTGAGCGATACTGTGGCCCACCTCGAGGTACTCTTATAGTCAACGAGGAGTCTTGGAACCTTCACTTCACCATCTCCACCTCACTTTCGTCTTCCTCTTCGACGTCGTCGTCCTCTTCATCATTGATATCATCCATTAGGCTTTCTTCATCGAAGCTCTCCTCATCGCTATCATACCAGAACTCCTCGTCGTATTGGCCCTGCTCGAGCTCCTTGTTTGCGGCAGAATTCCCGTTGAGAGACGAGTCGTCTGGGTCTGGAAGCACAAATCCCTTGGGGATATCCTTCTTTGACCTCTCAACGCCTTCCAAGACTTTCTCTTTGTAGGACTCGAAGTTTTTTCTGAACAACCAGCATGCATCCATGTTGGCAGGCGAGTTTAGGTTTGGGTCTTCCAAAAGCGAGATGATTGAAATGAGAACGGACTCTGCCGTTTGTGCTGGAGACCACGTCTCAGCGTCGGGCATCCCAGAGATCGGGTCACCACCCTCATGAAGGATGGAAATGCAAAGCCGGCCATCTTTGTAAACGTTCGGATGGAAGATGGGAGGCGTGAAAGCGAAGCTTGGGGGCGAGAATGGGTAGTCGGCGGGAAACCGCATTCGGCCTTTGAAGTAACCACCATAATAGAGCGACTCTTTGTTGAGGACCATGATCCCGATCTTCCAGTAGAAGATATTATCGTTGTCTAGCTCGATATGGAAGTACGGGATTCCCTTTTTGGGGTCTGTGAGGTCTTTAAACTGCCGCTGGAGAATGGCTGCTGCTGACTTGGAACTCATGTTTCTCGTTTTCAGAAGAATGAGCAGCGGTTGTATGAGATTCAAAAGCAGATGTCTAATCCACAAATTGAAGGATCTTGATGGCGGTGTTTATCTGTGAAACGTGCGTCGTGGGCGGCTATGTATTTACTTTTGTGTATTTCTTCGGGAGCCGACTGAAATTCTTGTTTGCAAATTGTAGATCCGTGGTTTGCGCCAGACAGAGTCACAGGTACAAGTGTTGGTGGGGCAGTAAAGTAGTAGAGAATAAGAAAAAGAAAAGTGTGGGAAGCAGAGGCGTCTCGTGGCACGGAGTGAGTGCACCAGAGATGATTTGTGAGCGAGCGGAAGAAAGTGAATCGCGAGATTTCTTTTTTCTCGGGGCTCACGTTTCTGATCACCACTATTGTTTTTTTTTTTGGTTCGCGCTCCCTTCGCAGGGCAAGGGCACCAGAACAAAAAACTTCCCTACATTGGCTCAAGCAACTTATGAATTCATTCTTGTCGTCATGCTCGCTTTGAGTAAATTTTTAGAAATGAGATTACCGTAATCACTGACCCATGAGACTTGACAATGGTCGAACTATACCACTATGAGCTTTGCTGAGTGTAGCAACTAAGGCCACGAAGGTGTTTGAGAGCATCTGCGAAGGTCGGCAAGTCCGGGTCGCAACCCGCATGGGGCCAGAACCTCGAAGGGTCCAGGAAGCCGCAGCCACCCAAAAGAATGTGGTTGTGGCGTTTCCAGTATAAGGCGGATTGAAGCAATTTGAGTAGCAGAAATAAAAGAGAAAAGGTGAGATTCTTTAGCTTGCGGCATTACTCTGGTTCCTCTTTCGATAGCTTTTATCGCTTTGCCTATAGAGAGTTTCCCCGCCTAAGCCCAACAGAAACAAGGGTATTATTGCAACCAAATGGATCAGGCTACGTAACTTTCAGATGATTTATCAGCCGAGCCGATAGCTTTCCTTCTTAGTCTGCTTTATTTCGACTATATTTTATTTTATATTTCTGTAGTCAGTAGTAATCAATATCACTTCAAGGCGACGTTTGAGATAACGATCGGCGTGAGAAGCGGTTGGGAACACTGTACGATGTTCGTAGACATGTGATCATCTTGAGTTTTTTGCTGCGAGAACTCATATCTGACCAACTGTCAGCTACTTCCAAAAAGTAAAACCTCTGGTCACATTATACTTCTGTGCGGCAGTGGAGGCGTCGCTGTCGGGGTAACTTTTATTAGCTTCCATATTCTGCACGAGGCGGGGGGCCTTGCGACGTTCTTATCTTTCGACCTCCGCGGCTTACGATTGCCGTTCAAAACGACCGATCAACGATGAGTTTTGGAGAACCGAAAACGTGGATCGCGAATATTCAGCGAGTGGCTCTTTGCTTCAGTGGATAAAAGTCTTCTGTGAAAACCAATTACTGAAAAAAGATTCAAATCTCGGAACGTTTCCTAGATTTTCATTGGCCCTCTAATTCACGTGATCGCTTACATTCAGTCCTGTATGGCCCCGCAACGATTACGATCTGTTTCCTATAACTCGACACAGACCCACGAAAAGACAATTTGCATTCCACAGTTCTGTTTTATATCTTTTCAACCGAACACTTTGCTCACTACTTGTAAGTAACTGCAATGGATTTCGAAGAACAATTGGAAAAGGCCGAGAAATCGCCCTACCCATCGTTGGTGGGAGCGTCCGTGAAATCTGCGGACGACTCCTCCCACAATAATTACATTCACCCAGAAAAATACACTGGCGCTAGTAAAAAGAAACCGGGCAAAAAATCTGTCTTGAACTCCACGATTGGTGCTTCTTTGGACGACTTGATCAGTGAAGGCGCTCTTTTAGGGTCTGATGAGGATTTCGATCGTTTTTTGGACGATAAGGGAAACGTTCGTTCAGATGCTAAGTTTTCGAAGGAAAAGTCCAGCGACAAGTTTTCCGAGAAGCAGACCAGCTTTCATAAGCCCGCTCGAGGATCTTCTTTGAGAAGCACCGGAACTGCCAATTTGATTGATGATGACGCCGCTGTTTTGTCTCCAGTGGACTCCACCTCGAGTGAGGCACCACATATTTTGCACGAGCTGGAAAATTACTCCACGCCAAACTTATCTGAGTATCAGATTGGTCACCAAATCTCCGACCATTCTCAGCTTTTGGACTCTGTGAAGTCGTACGACTTATCGAAGTTACCCACGGGCGATGACTCAGAGTCAAGGTCCAAAACAAACGTCGTAAGCTCCGAGGTAGGAGACGCCCCCAAGCCTATTCGTCCAAGCAACTTACGAAGCAATTCAGGGATCGCTACAAACAAGTTGAGGGGTGGCCAAACGGCGCAGGTCAATGACCCCGAATCAATCCACACCCCTTACTTCAATACTGACGAAAGATCGAGCTCCAGATCTAGATCTAGAGTCGCCTTCCGCGACCAAAGCCGCGACAGGTCCAGGTCCAGATCTCGCTCTGTGATGACGCCTCACTTGGCGCGGGGAGACACGTACAAAAACACTCATGAAGAGACTCCTTCGAAGTATGAACTTCCTGCAGACATGGAACTCGAAGAGAATGGAGAGGAGCCAGAGGACAGAAGATCAAGACAGTCAAAACCAACGATGGGTGACTCGCTTGCTGCTGCAGAGGCTAAAGAACTGCCAGAATCTGATGCTGAGTCTGTCACCAGAGATCCCTCTTTAGTTACTAGCGGTGACTACACCAATTTCAACGCGGATGGTCATGAAAAACTCTTGCAGGGCCTGAACTTGTATTCCACGCGCTCCGAGTCTTCCACAAACTACTTGAGATCTATCTCAAGATCCAGAAGCAGAAAACCTGCTCATGACACAGGAGCAAATTCGTCTTTGAATGAGAAAAATGACTCCAACCCTCGGGAATTGGAGAGAGAGGGCGCTTTAATGTCCGACGATCCATATTCTCAAGTTGATGATTTGGATAGTATGATGAAGAAAGTCTTGAAAGGCTCGGCACAAAAATCCGCTCAGGAACACAGAAAACCTGTCAATGACGTGCCTACAGCATCCAAAAACAAGAAGCTCTTGAATACTAAACGTAACTTGGGAAGTATTGCTGATGATACCGAAACCGAGAACAATTTGGAGAACGCCAACCACACGGCAGTCGTCAATGACATTCCTGCTGAAGAGAAGGATTCAGAGACAAAAGAGCAATTGAAAGCAGAAAAAGCGCCCACCGTATCAGCTGCGGATATTCATATTGGTGATGAGTCTGCAGGCGAGTCAAAAGACACCGTCACATATGCAAGTGATGAGCCAAAACCCGAGAAGGTCGCTATTGAAAAGGTCAATGATGTCTCAGCCGAAGAAAAGGCTGCAGAAACACGCGAACAAATTAGGGCAGAGGAAGCGCCTATTGTGACCGCTAGTGAGATCAGGGTCAACAAAGCGGTTGAAGATAGCGATGCCAGTGCTGCAACCGGTAGTAGAACAGTCGAGAGAGAGGGACCATCAGTTTCAGAAGCTGAAGGGTCGGCGGAAGCAGATGCCGAAGAGCACGACATTCAAGTACAGAACAAGAAGACTTTCGACAACACCGCTACCAAAGAGCCCCCTAAAGACACACATGTTGAGACCCAGATTGGTGAGGTTTCGCAAGCTCATCCAAAGCAAACAGCGAGTGATACTGAGAGCGCCTGTGTGAATACTGTTGATGAAGTTGATGAAGAGGGGAAGCCAGAATCAGATGTCATCAAGGACAAAATCAAGGAACCTCTTGCCACCAGTTCTGATGCGAGAATTGAGGTTGCACAAGAAGAATCTAATTTAATTACGGAACCAGATGGTATTGAGGCAAAGTCCGCAATACCCCCGAATGATTCATTTGCTGAGGAAGAAGATTTTGAGGTTTCTGCCGAGGACTTGCGTAAGCACTTGAAGAGTCTCCCTGTCTATCTCTACACTTCGCTTGCCGGAGGCATGCAGATAATCACTCGAACCAATAGATTAGCCACGATCTTGCAGGCGAACGGCATTAAGTTCGAGCACAGAGATTTGGGGACAGATGAAGAGGCGAAAAAGTTGTGGAGACGATACGCGCAAGGTAAAACCTTACCGGGGGTCGTTAGAGGTGACGATTTCATCGGAAATTGGGAATTCATCGAGGAAGTGAATGAAGATTATCGCTTGACGGAAGTTCTCCACGAGACTCTTTGATTTTCCAGCCGATCTATGTGCTCAGAAACACCGCGCTCAATGTAATAGAGGATTTTTCCATATTTAAATCGATTGTGAATCATACATAAATCACTTGATTTTACTGACAAGCCAATTTGGGCGTGCTCGCGCGCGTGTTGCATGTAGTTTTTGACGACCATACGATGACAACGGGGACGAGACGACAACTTAGGCTGGCGTGCCGACGCATGTGTGCAGGCCATCTACAATTGGTACGATTTTCAATTCCGAAACCAACGCTCGTTTTTCGCCAGGTGTCCACAAGAAAAGATACGCGAGACGAGTAGTTGCCGAACCCACGCGTTCTTCTTCATCCTTTTGGAAGCTGCATTTTAATCAGGGATCTCTTTGTCTGAGTCTTTCCAAAGCTGCTCACTGAAAAAAGTCAGCGAAGCGAAGTGTTGCGAATCTTTTTCACACCCGAATTCCAGGTTCTTTTCAATCGCACCGAACCTCAGACGTCTAACCGAGTTCACATCAGATCGAATTTCGGTTTATATCGCAGACCGGCCAAAGTTTGTAATCAGTGAAAAGCAACGCATCAGCCCGAAAACACTCTGTGAAGAACATCCGATCAAAATGGCCACTCCCGCTGAAATCATCGCTGCTCGTGTCAACGGCACTTATATCGCCGATTCCGAACACGAGCCAGTTTCTTCGAAAAGCTCCTCTAGGGCTACTTCTGTTGTCACGGAGTCCCGCTCCATTTCCGACGAGTCTGCGTTTCCTGTTTTGGGTGGCGGTGTTCGCTCTCTGGCAGGATCTTCTGTCTCACCTTCCTGGGGCCCTTCTTCCAACGGGAAATCACCCGTTTCTTACGCCGCGCCTTTATCCAGCACGCCCTCCAAGGCTGCTGCGCCAGGCTCGTTCAAATCCTCCTCGATCCAATTGGCTTTTTCGTTGGACGCCGACGATCAATTGAACGTTGCGAGGCCCGAGTTTATCAAGATCATTAACTCGATCAAGGCCTCTACTTCCAGCAGCATCGAGTGCACCACCTCTCAGCACACCAAGAAAAGAACATTTTTGATCACTGGTAAGCCAGAGCAAGCCAAACAAGCCAAAAGGCTCATCATCAAGAAGTTGACCAAACCGGTGGTCGCCTCTTTCACCATCCCAGCAAAGGTCAGATCCAAGGTCATTGGTGCTCAGGGTAGAAACTTGAAGCCCATCATCCTGGAAAACGAGGTCAAAATCGACATTGGGCATCTTGACGGGTCTGCGTCTCCCTCTCCTGCCGAAGACGACGATGACGTGTACGCGCAAACCGTGAAAGTCACCATCGAAGGTGACGTCGAGGGTTGTAAACAGGCCAAGGCTCAGATCATGGCCATTGTGAACGAAGAGCTCAAAAACTCCCAGGTCAGAGTCGTCGTTGATGAGTTTGTCAAGCCTTTTGTTGCCAAGGCTTTGAGCAGTGTTGTTGCCAAGTACGCTGATCTTGACTTCACTTTTCCTCTTTACGGCTCTGCATCGAAATCGATCATCATCCTGGGTGCCAGAGAGGCTGCTCTTGCCGCTAAAGAGGAAGCTACCGAGCTTATTCTGAAGTTGCTCACAACGCTTGTCGTCGATTTGGCTGCGATCCCAAAGAGTAAGCATGCTTTTATTCCTATCAGCCAAATTTTGGAGGAAGACGACGTCTTGGTCGAGTTGCCAGAGGAGGATGACTCTCCTGTGAAATTTATTGGTGAGAAGGCCAATATTCAGCTAGCTCAGACTAAGGTGAAGAAGATCATCTCTCAGTTCAAGGTCGAGGTGATGGACATGTCCAAGGCCCACAAAGGCAACATCCCACATGTTAGAGCCGTCGCAGCAATGTTCACTAAATACGGGACATTTGACGCAATTGCCAAGGAATACGGTGTGAAGATCAACTCCCCTGTCTTGGAAGTTTCCGAGGACAAGTCTATTCCAATCGAGATTATCGTCAGGACAGATGATGTCGAGAACACAAAAAATGCAAGAAGGGCCATTGTGACCGCCGTGAACAAGGTTACTCCTGATCAAACTTTGGAAATCTCGGATATTGACTCATTTTTCCACTCCAAAATCCCAGATGCTCTTGACGATATCGCCGGCGCAAAGTATGTGATTCTTGATGGGGAAAGGCTAGTATTATTTGACTACTCCTCTTTCGACGAAGTCGACGACTTTGAAGACTTTGAGGACACTTCTTCAACCGTCTTGGCTCAATGCGAAAAGGCCTTGGAAGGTGTGAGAGAATTACAGAGTTCATTGGCTACTATTGTCTTGCAGGTCCCCCATGCCGAGCAAACTCATATCTATGGGCCAAATGGATCTACCATGAGAACCATCTTGGCGTCCGTTGAACCAGATTCGGTAACCATTAAGTTGCATTCCAACGCCTCCGGAAGCTCCAAGAATGAACTCTTGATTAAAGGCCTTAAGTGTGAGGCCAACAAAGTGCAAAAGGATATCTTGGAGATTGTCGAAGAGGCAAAGGAATACAGTGCTACCGGTGGTTACAGCACAACCTTCGAGGTTCCCTCTTTCGTCTTGTCGAGAGTCATTGGAAAGGGTGGCTCTAATTTGAACACCTTCAGAGACGATTATGGCGTCAAGATTGACATTGCCGGAGATGCTAAAGACACTGACGCTGCTGACAAGTCTCTGAAGACAGAGATCACGTTACACGGTATCAAGAGAAATGCTGAAGGTGCAAAGAACGCTATCAAGAAATTGGCACAGAAATTAGCTGATGACACTTTGGTGAGAATGAGAATTGAAAGCCAATACCACAGAAGAATTATTGGACCAAACTTCACCTATATCACCAGGTTGGAAGACAGGTACAACGTCAGAATTAGGTTCCCGTCTGAGACCAGCAACAATCATGGCGATGCTCCAAACAATGAAAACGAGGTCACCATTAGGGGACCTTCCAAAAACGTTAGTAGAGCTGAAGACGAAATGAAGCAACTATACAATTTTGAGAAGGAGAACGGGTTCAAAACCTCCATCAAAGTTCCTTCAAAGGCCATGGCTAGAGTTATTGGAAAAAATGGTGCAACCATCAATGACATCGCCGATGGCTGCGGCGTCGACTACAGATTCAACAGAGACAAACAACAGGAGGAGGACAATGGCTTTGTTGAGGTTGAATTGACTGGGTCTAAGTCTGCTTTGAAAGAGGCCACTCAGAAATTACAGAGCATTATCAGCGACGTTGAAAACTCCATTACTGTGACCATCAACGTGGACCCCAAATACCACCGTGATTTGGTCGGTCCAAATGGTTCGTTTTTGAGAGAGATAATTAGCAATGCTGGCGGCGACGATGTTTCCAGACAGGAGTACTTCAGATTACTTACCATCCCTAATGAGGGGTCCGGCTCTGATGAGGTTGTAAGTCAGGGTAACAAGGTCATTGTTAACAAGATCGTGGAGCAGATCAAAAAGATTGTCTCCGAGAAAGAAGCGTCAATCACGTCAGAATACGAATTGGCCAAGGAGAAGCACAGGCTTATCATTGGGCCAGGTGGATCTGTGCGGACGGCATTGCAAGAAGAATTTGGAGTCCAGATCAATGTTCCAAAGCCAAAAGACGAATCCACAGTTATTGAATTGGTTGGTTTGCCTGAGAAGATCGAGGCTTTGAGGACCAAATTGGATGAATTGACAAAGGACAATTGGAATGAATGTATCGATGTTCCTGCCGCCTATCATGCTATGGTCTTTGACAGAGGTGCCATCATCAAGATGTTGAGAGTTGAACACAATGTGGAGGTTTCCCATGGCAACTTGAACAAAAAGGCTTCTTCGTTGTCAAGTGCCTCTATCCCAGCTCCACCCGAGGGGTCTGTGCCTGCGGATGACTCCGCCACGAATTTCGTCACAAAAGAGATGGATGACGTGACAAGCGAAGGCCCCGAAATTCCTTGGAGACTAATTGGTGAGCCAGAGGCGACTGCCAAGGCTGCCAAGATTATAGAGAGCCAATTAAGTCGGGCCAAGCTTGCAAATACCGCAGGGTGGCTCTACTCAAAAAACCCCAGCGCGCAATTTCCTAAGATCGTTGGCCCACAAGGGAGCAAGATCAATAAATTGAGGCAAGCCAGTGGCGCTTTTATTATTGTGCCTCGTCCTAGTGAGAAGTACAACAATTTCATCTACCTAGCTGGCAATGAAGAGAGTGTGCAAAAGGCCAAGGCTGAGTTGCTCAAACTTCTTTAGGCGAATCATTTGAAAAGAATTAGCCTGGTCTGGCTCTCTGAAATGCCGTTATTTGGAGTTTGCATCCAAGTCTCAGGCCGTGCGCCGCGATTGTGAAAACTGTGAAGTCACGTGCGATCGCACAAGTCTTCAAGCCCCGGAAAAAAAAATCTTTAGCCTAATAAATAAAAAGAAATGAAAAAGAAATGTTGCATGTAGTGAACAAATTACTTGGGTGCATCGGGATTCGGCTATTGCACAGACCATGTCAAGACTCGACAAGTGTGGCTTTCACCGGTAGTTTGGCTACGTGACTTCGGAATAAAACATAACTGTAGTCTTTTCATTTCTCGTGGCGTCAACGTCCCGAATTATTTCACGTCAAAAAAACGTGCTTTGTGCTTCATTTATCGTTCTGTATGGTACGCGTAGAAATTGAAAGGCAGACCCCAAATGCCTCTTCGCACATGTCCAGAACGCCGTGTCCTGTGTACAGGGAAGTTCCGTAAGGCGATGATGAGGCTTAAGCCACAGTGGTCACCACTTTTAACCACGATGCGCGCTTAATCCGGGGCGGCAGACACCAGGCCCTGCAGAAGAAGCGCCCGGAGCGCATGAATTTCTTCGCCCTCAGTTTGTTCTCGTTTACCGGTTTGCAGCCGGAATGGGCCATTGTATATAAGTCTCAATTCTGCTCAATGAGTCAGCATCTAAGATCAAATTTTTTGTTTCAAATTTCGCATTTTCACATACTATCTCTCCCTGGTTAAATCTGATAGATCTCCCATCTCATCAATTCGGAGCCACAATGTCTTTGGAGGAGAAGAAGACGGAGGGTTCGGCGAACTCCTTCTCAAATGTCGAGGACTTCGAGACCAATGCCGCGGTTAACATCGATCAAAACAAGAAGGACATCGGCGTTTTTTCTGCTGTGTTTTTAGTCACAAACAGAATCATCGGTGCTGGTGTCTTCTCCACGGCCAGTACTATCCTTACGCTTTCAGGATCCGTCGGCACTTCGATGATCTTGTGGGTGGTTGGGTCTATCATTGCTTTCACAGGTCTTCTAACTTACATGGAGCTTGGGTCAGCCATTCCAAGAAATGGTGGCGAGAAAAACTATCTCGAATACATCTACACCAAACCAAAGCTTTTTGTCACTGCCATGTACGCATCCTACATCTTCTTTTTGGGATGGGCCGCGGGTAACTCCATCGTCACTGGAGAATACTTGTTGAACGCAGCGGGCAAGGAAGTCACCCAATGGAATTCTAGAGCCATTGGCATTGGTGTGATCACCTTTGCGTTCTTGATTAACGGTCTTCATGTCAAGTCGGGATTGTTCTTAGCAAATGCTTTGGGGGTGTTCAAAGTCGCCATCATCGTCTTTATCTCCATCACCGGCTGGGTTGCTCTCGGCGGCGGCATCAAAAACCAGAACTTTGTTGATCCCCACAATTTCACCGACTCGTTTCACGGAACTTCTCCGACAGGTTTCGGTGTAGTCAACGCTTTGTACAACATCATTTGGTCGTATGTTGGGTACTCTAACGCAAACTACGCCTTGGGAGAAATCAAGAACCCAGTGAGAGTGTTGAAGATTGCTGCTCCTTCGGCCTTGTTCTTCATCACAATTCTCTATATTTTTGTGAATATTGCATACTTTGCTGTTGTCCCAGCCGAGGAGATCCGCTCTTCCGGCAGAATTGTTGTCGCATCTTTCTTTAAGTATGCGTTCGGAGACACGGCCGAGAAGGCGTCCTCTGTCTTTGTGGCTTTGTCCACTTTGGGTAATGTTTTGTCTGTCATCTTCTCGCAAGGTAGAATTATCCAGCAGCTCGGGCGTGAGGGAAGTTTGCCATTTTCTAGATTCTTTGCTACTTCCAAACCTTTTCGGTCGCCTTTTGTCGGTTTGTTCCAGCACTGGATTGTTTGCATCATCACCATCATCGCTCCACCACCCGGTGATGCCTACAACTTCATCTTGAACTTGATTTCTTACCCATTGAACGTTGTCAACACCTTTGTTGCTATTGGCTTATTGTATTTGAAATACAAAAGCTACAAGGGAGAGAAGACTTGGAACCCTCCAATCAGAATACCTTTTCTCGTCGTTCTATTCTTTGCTCTCAGCTCGCTATATTTGATTGTCGCTCCTTACATTCCTCCATCGTCTGGCCAGACCGTTTACAATAGCTTGCCATACTGGATTCACCCCGTGGTCACCTGGGGAATATTTGCTGTGGGTGCCATCTACTGGGCTGTATGGGCCAAATTGTTGCCTCGTATTGGCGGATACACATTGGTTGTGAAAGAAATTTTAGGTACCGATGGCTTTTGGAGAAACAAGTTCCTCAAAGTCCCTCACGGTGTGGATCCTGACAAGTTTACAGAGGAAGCAATTAACGAAGATGCTATTTTGAGCGAGTAACGTGCTGGCTTATAGACAACGGACAGTGTACATTAGAAAGAATATTTTATTCAGTCCTGAAATGTTTATTGCACGAGAAGGAAGTAAAGCATTCATAGCAATAGGTTATTGAGTGGCCAAACTCAAAAGTAGGTATTGCCCATTCAGGTGAATAAGGTGGAGGTTGGTGAAATTCATTTGGTGCGCGGCACAGTAGAAACTCTATTCGGACTGTAAGGCTACTCTATTCGGACTGTAAGGCTTCAACGCCGGAAGCGCGAAAAAAATCTATCAGTGAAAAGTCTCATACCTCACCACACGCTACAAAGTTTACACATCAAGGCGCATCTGAAGCCGAGGCATTTTCAAATCTAAGTCAACATGCCTGTTAAAGCTCTACAGAAAATATCACTGGCCAGGAACGGTGTTGGCGCTTTCGTCAAACCTTGCCACAAGATCACACTCCAGTTTTGTAACTGGGGAGGGTCCTCACAAGGGGTCCGAGATTTACTCATCGACCCTAAAAAGCCATTCCAAAAATTCACAACCCTGAATAAGGATACGATGTTTGAAATCGTCAAGAAGAATGGGCATCCCATGTTGAAGTTTCATTACAGCACGGGGAGCAACAATGTGGTTGATGTTAAAAACCTAGCACCATATGAGATCGTGTCGAAGCTTGACGAGTACATCAAGAGGGGAGGAAACGAACTTTACAAGTTCAACCACAAGGTGAAATCTGAGAACGAGTCAGTGAGGGGCGTTTGGTCCCCATTTCATGAGGCAAAGAAGAACAGACACAGAATCTGAGCTGGATCATTTTGCATGTAAATATAGAAATTTAACAAAGGTTTAAAGAGGAAAACTTACCGAGTAGTTTAGGGGCTTAAGTATGATGTCCCGACTGCTCAACGTAGTCTGAACTGGATATCTCAAGATGCACTTTCACGTAAGGACGCAAACCAGTGAATCGCGTCAGGCTTTCTGTATATTCTCTGAGGGCTTACTTTCAAGCGCGTGGGGGCGCAAAGATTTATTGACTTGAACGGAGAAGTTGGGAAGTGGGAAAAATACCAACTTCTGCTCTTTTTGTATCCCACAAATGGGAGGAGGACGAGCTCAGATTGGCCAAACACCGGTTTAAACAAGTCGTGGTTCTCAGCTCTTGCCGTCTTACTTTATCCTTCTCTTGGAATTTTTGTCGTTATAGCCTTTGATGTATCATAAGAATAGCTCGACAAACCATTTGACTTAAATTATCCATCGAGGGTCTACGGATCCTTGACTCCACAGTGAACAATCAGTCCCATCAGCTTTGCATGCCGTATAGTGAGAAGCTGGTGAAGAATTATAATGTCAAATGATTTCATTCAAGGTGGACTATGAATTTTGACCATCATAGTTCGGGTGGCATACTTTGATAGCACCTTCGTTTCATACCCTCTTGGTATAGCAGTGTGGTATTTTTTCCAGTAATCGCCGCGAAAGTAGTAATTGGTTAATTAC
>JAKUBE010000283.1:0-15334 GCA_030674755.1 Metschnikowia henanensis | reverse complement strand
ATCACTGAAAACAACCTCCACTAGCATAGCCCTGGCAACAAACGTCTCTCTGTTGCTAAGCACGAGCCTGCTGTCAAGTACGCGCTTAGGGTTGGCCATTGGGATTCCTATCGCAGCTGTCTGCATCTTTGGCCTCGTGGTGTTCATCTTGATATATCTCCGGAAACGCATGGACGCGAAGCCCACAGAGACACTTGCTTTCAAATTGCCTAAAACCGCTCCTTCCAACGTATCAAGGGAAAAGCAATCGGTTTCCAGCATATACCTGACGTCAGATCTTGAGCAGGGATACGACCATACATACGAACGCCGGCCTCCGGTACTCGACCAGCAGGGTCTCGCATCCACCCAAAAGCCAAACTTTTTGAAACGTATTAGCCGACTCATGAATGTTCCGGAATCACCATTAGAGTTCAGGTCACCTCTCTTTTTGCGCAGATTCAACTTACTGTCTAACAAGTATGACGAGGACACCGAGAAAACCCGCGAGAAGGAGTTGCCCAAATCTCCTTTCGTTGACACCAACAAACCGATTTCTGGCCCAAGACCACTGGCAGCATTTCCTGAACGGGAAACTTCGTCGAAGCCAACCGTCCTGGAGCTGACTTACGTGGTGGTCAGGCCATACGTTAGACGCTTAGGCGACGAGCTCACTGTTGGGGTGGGAGACAAAGTCTCAATAGTAGCCCATCATTCCGACGGGTGGGCCACGATCAAATCGGCGGAAAGCGGCGAAGTGGGGGTCATACCACTAATGTGCATAAAAAAGTTCATGGGAAAGACGGGGATCGAGAAATAATAACATGCTTTAGGAACAGCCAGATACATAAATATCATTAAAACACGTAATTCTTATACACTTTGATACAAGTTTCCATCAATACTGTCTTGAGTACCCCTGGTTCGATGGCTGGTTTTGGCTTCGCAATCGTGGATCCGCGTTTTGCTCGTCAGGCTTACGCATGGGCACTTGATACTGCTGTTGCGGGCGCTGGTTTGGGGGATGACTGTGCTGCACTTGATATTGATACTGCTGCTCGCCGTACGATCTGATAGTCAGAGCACTTTGCAGTGCTTGAACTTGAGGTCGCGGAGGAACAACTTGGCTTGGCTGCTGCATTGGTTGTCTATTCAAGGGGTACCCCTGGGCCTGAACTTGCTTCTGTTCATTGCTTAGGATCCTGGCACCATATGGGTGCGCTGGTTTTTGTTGTTCTACCCTCGCTTGTTGCAAGGACCTCGTCTGCTGCTGATGATAAGGCTGGGGGTGACCGTTCTGCATGGGCCCCGCATACGGTTGCCTCCCCATGAGGCCTTGAGACTCGCTGTTCATCCTTCCTGTGCCAGTTCGTGGTGCCATAGCTTGTTGATTCTGGGGAGCTGATGTGCTGTGGCTATAGTAGGGTTGCGAGACCTGGCTTCGCACTTGATGTTGCTGCTGTGATTGAATAGCGTTTTCTTGTTGTGGCGCAGGCTTCATTTGAGGTTGTGTAACCAAGTTCGGCTGCTGAGAAGAAGGCGGTTTGCGTTGAGGCTGAACCTGCGCATGTGATAATGCTTGCATTTGCTGACCTTGAGGTGTCGCCTGTTGCGGTCTCTGCTGAACTTGCGGATGTTGGTTGTAGTGAGGCGCATAGGACAGTGCATCATAGAATGTCTGTGGCTGGTGAGAAACGTTTGACAGCAACACTTGCTGTGGGCGCAGAGACTGTTGTGGGTGCTGTGAACTTTGGAGCTGATGTGCTTGTTGCTGTCTTTGAGTGGCCCCTGAATCATGATGAGGCTGAAATCTTTGAGCCTGTGCACCTTGTGTTTGCGTGTGAGAATATTCCTCAGATGGCATTTGCGAGAACGGTCCATTTGACCTGCCAAAGTCTCTTGGAGAGCCAAGGTCTCTTGGGGAGCGATTCTGAGAAGCGGCTGGTGACTGAATGTACCTTGGCTTGTTGTGAATCTCACCGCGGCTTTCTAGACTTTGGTTCAAGTTTCTTGTGGCTTGTGACTTTTGCACGGAAGATTCTTGTTTGACTCCCGAAAGGTAATTAGTTTGCTCAGTGGTAAACTTCTCGCCCAGTGAGGGCGTCAACGGCTGTGTGTTGTAGTGCTTCGCAGAATGCAACAGCTGAAGTTGCTGTATTTGGGGTAGCTGTTCCGCTTGTCCCACGGGTGTCACAGGAGAATATGATCCATGTGATGGTGGGGCAGGAGCTGAAGAAGTGTCTGAAAATTCTGATTCCTCGCTCTCAGACTCTTCAGCCTCAGATTCAGAGTTGTTGAGCTGTAACTTCGAAGCACCTCTGTGATCAACACTCTTTGAGAATTGCTTACTAAACTCATTATATTGAGTCAATGGCGAGTGCACAGATGAGTAGCTCAGGTCTCTATGGTCTCGCGTCAGTGGCACGGCCAACATTCCTGCCTGCTCGCTGGCCTTCGCAAAACTACCAGAAGCCCTGATATTCTCTGCCTCTGAATCCAATTCTTCGTCCAGTTCTTCGATGTCGCTCTCACTATCGATTAAGTGTTTTTCACTAGTGGGGTATGGCCCGTGCATCAAGGAATTCTTTCGCATCAACGAAGGCAACACTTCCTCATCAATTTCTTCTGCGCTTCCATTCAAGATTTTGTTGCGATCATCGAATCGGTCCGAAGGAGTTTCGATTGTAGAATACTTGTGGTATATGTCAGCCAACTGAAGCGAGGTCCGTGAATCACTGGATGTCTTAACCTCCAAATTGTTCACGTTTCTATTGCTTTGCAATGGCACGGCTGCCTTCAACTCACTGGCGGGAAGTTGCTCGCGCGAGGAATTGAAGGCTGAAGGTGCTGTTCTATTTCCATTGCTTGCGAATGCCGTGGCTCTAGATTCGTTGTTTCTTGCCAACGGTTCCTTCAAAGGCGACAAAGGCCCCGATGCCAGTCTATTGGCAATCTGCTGAGCCGGCGGGTGTTGAAAGGCGCTTGATGCAGAAACCACACGAGGGGAGTCAGGACCTCCCAAACGGGGACTGCTCAAAGAGCTCACTGCGCCAGAGAAGCCCCGCGAAGAGCCGCAGCCGTCGTATCCGTGAGCCATTTTCAGGAGTAACACGGACTTGATGTTTCCTTTCCACGCCCTAGCATCCCAAGATAGAAACTGCGAGGAGGACATAAGCCCTTGTAAGTCTTGCAGATTAAGATAGTGGACATGAGGTAATGTTGGGAGGCCGAAAACCAAAGAGTTCGGGTCGACGCGGTCGGCCTTCAAGCGTTCTGGACGACCGTATAAGCCAAATGAGTCGTAAAGAGGAATCAAGAAGCGGATCAATGTGTCGAATCCAGGCACGGATGAGTGGTTCTCTGGCATAAGGAAGAGCGAGGTCTCCTGACTGTTGGCCTCATTTTTCTTGGTCTGTTTCACCGTAGGCAGTTTGAAGTTGATGCTACCTTCGAGCTTCATGATAGTGCTTTGGTCGATGAAGAACGGCAGCAGCGGGTAGACAGCAGAGACCAGTGTGGCCGAGGTGATCACCCCCACCAACCCCTTTTTCTTGGTGGTATCAGACTCGAAGAGCAATACACGGCCTGGAGTGAACAGTTTTCTCTTTTTCTGGCTCGGCTCGATCACCGCATAGCACCTTTTCCATGCCATGCCCGAGCCGTACCGGATTTTCACCCAGTCCTCATGATTGAACCGCTTGGGGGCCAAGACCGTGCGAATGTCAGATAGCCGCAGACCCCGCGCAGACAAAAGCGCTCCCGTATACGCTTCCTGAAGCGCCTGGTACTCGAAAGCAGCCAACCTGAGAGCCACGCTCCACTCCTGGAGCTGGGCATAGGTCTGGAGCTGAATAATAAAACGGTTTTTCAATGTCGTCAGCACAATCAAAACGTTCTCGAGCTGGAGCTTCGCCGCAGGAAGCACTTTCATGGCGTTGAACACCGCGTCGGTGAAGTTCAAGTAGTTCGGCTTGCTACTCGTTTGAAACAATTGCTCTGGCGAGTCTTTGAAGCGGGCCAAATTGGCCGCGTCCCAGTAGGCGAGTTGGTTGCCGGTTAAAATCCCGTACACCTCTTTCCACTCGCGATCGGCGGGATTCCCGTCGCCATTTAAGTCGTTGTAAAGCATGAACGTGCCCTCGTGATACCGCCTGTGAGTTTGCGCTGAAAGCAACGTGACTATAGGCACGAGCTCTGGCGAAATCAGGTCACCGCCAGCGGTTGTTTGACCGGGATTCGGGCCTGCTCGAGTCGGGCTTTGCGGCAGCAGTGACTGCTTCTGCAGCAGCGATTTTCGCGGCGACGAAAGAAACTTCATGTTGTTTTTGTGGCAAAGGGTCAAACGAGTGTGGGCGTGTAAATGAAGGGTATTGTTTTCTGCTGTGAATAATTATTTGTGAAGCAAGCCAGTTAGTGTGGCTGGAAGTGAAGCAGCTCGGCGCGAAGGTCGAAATGCGACCCCTTTTCGTCTGGCTGTATTTTTTTACAGCTTTTTTATGATTTTTTCTTGAGACTTGTGAGCGCCTCTCACCGTCTCAAATTTGCGGGTCTCCAGAGAAAGGCGCCAAAAAGCTCTAGCACAGTGCGTAAAGTCAAAGGCGACGAGCGCGTATTTATGATTCTCGTACAAATAAGGAAAGTCGAAGTTAAGGAGACCTCTACCGAGTCAAGAAATGAAGGTGATATGAATAGTTGACTTTTTATAACCAGTGGGAAACAAGAAGGGCGGAAAAACCAATGCAAGTGCTGATCCGGCTTTGTTAACTAGTTTATTAGAAGGGGTAGAAAAGATTGTGTCTGTCTCTTTCACGTCTCCGAGGCAAGATAGAGATAGGGGCGCGAACTGGCGGGGGGGTTTTTTTCGTTTTTTTTTTTTTTTTTCATCCCTAAATTTAATCTTGCGGGTCTCGTCGCGTCACGCAAACGCTGAACTTGGCAATTCGAAAATTAGAGACGAAAGCAGGGCCCCTCCGTACACCATGTACGAGCAAGGCATCGAGCCAATTTTTGATTAGTAAAAGAGCATTCAAAGGGTAGATTAATGGGCCAAATTTAATTATGTAGACAGATGCATTCTTGGGAATCAGTGACAGAAAAATTAAAATGCTACCCAAGTATGCTAAGCACGGCGTCTTTATGGAAAAACGGCATCTTTTTAGAGCGCTCTCTTTATTCATTCCAAGCGGCGAGAACTGGAGTCGAGGCAGAGACGATCCATGAGATTAAGCTCTTGCATGTGCGCGATCATCTTTTAATTAGAGGCATTTTCCATAAGGCCGTCACTCGGCCGATCGAGATGGAAATGACTCTCCGAGCATTTGAAAAAGGGACCGCATTAATTCATGTTGCTGATTTCTGGGTTCGGTGGTGGTCCAAACATCGTAAAAAAAGAGGTTATGAACTTTTGGTATGGGTCTTACATATCTTTTTGGTCAGGGCTTCTAGGCTTTTTTAGGTCCGCGCACAGATATTGCTACAGTACAATCGGTTGGCAGCAATCTGACTGAGAACAAGATGAAGCGAATGTCGAAACAGGTCGGTGTTCAAATAAATTTCAGACAGCCGTATATTTGAAGTGATGTACCAATGCCTTTTTGTATGTAGCGGGCGAGATAAGCTTCCACAATAATGAGCAATTCTGTGTTCCACTGGGAACGGCTAAGGTGTGTCTTTTGTTTTTCAGGCAGATGGAAAGACTTTCGTTATTCAAAACCCTGGCAGTTTAATATCGGCTTGTAACTATTTTTAGAATAACAAGCAGCTAGTAATGTTTTGTTTCTGTGCTCCATTCACAGAGTCCTTTTCGTTAAACCGGATCTATCAAAATAACAGAGGCTGATTATGTGACATTTTCGTACAACTTTCGGAATTCCATGATGCAGCATTGTGAGATCTTGTGCTCTTTATAGTTTTGAGTTGCTCTTCGAATTAGAAGGTATTTTTCGAAAGGCTCACCAAGTTCATAACTCACAGAGACTGCTATAAATGAACTCGAGTGATAATCGAATGAAACGCCGTCGGCAAATAAGTCTCTCGATCGGTCTACGTATCAAGCGGATAAACATTACATGATCAGCTATTGAACTACCCATGTAAAGAAGAAATTGAATTTGATGGCATTTAAGAGCCCTCATCAGTCACAGTTTGCCCTAATGCTTCGAGGTTTTCATCTTTCTATGCCTAAGAGTATTATGAGTCGGGAAGTTGGCTTTTCGAGTTGGGGAAAGGGCACGTAGGAGCCGTAAACCCGTAGAAATTTTCATCTAGACTAGTGGCTGACATTTATCCAACATCTCAAAAATCGAGGAATTGGGGACAATACAAGGGTCTGGCCAAGTGAGAGGTTGAGTTAGTGTTTACTTTTCTGTTCTGTTAATAGGCAATTTGAACTCAGCCTGACATGTTTCAGACCACTAAATCCACATTATTCCAAGCAACTGAAAATTAACCAGCGCTTTGTCAAATTCAGTGGTATCAGATTAGCAGTGAACTAACACAGCCCACCTTTATAAAAGATAAAGATATACACCAACGAACCACAACCTTAGTTCCATTAAAAAAAAAGCACATTACAAATAAATCCAGGGGTCTGCCTTGTCGACCACTAGTTTCCCATTACACCACACCTTCACGCAGTTTCTGTCGTCACCCGAGAAGAGCCACTTGTGCACCAACATGATCATCTTCTTCTCGTACTCTATGTCCCCCACTTGCGGTTTCTGGAATTCGAATACATCGATGTTCGAGTTGGCACTGTGCACATCAATGAGCTGCACATCAAAGTATTTCCCCTTTTCGAAACTGCCAAGACTCAGCTCCATATTGCACGCCTTGGCACCACCAATTGTGGCCATATAAAGGGCGTCCGCCACGCTGATTCGCTGGTCTTTGCTGTTTCCCATAGAAAGGTGATGAGACACAAGAACCAGGTTCTTGGCCACGCCCAAAATGGACTGCTCGTAGCCGCCAGAAATGTCAGTGCCCAAAGAAACATTGATTCCATCCTCGTAGAGATATTGCTTCACAGGTGCCTCGCCACTCGTAAGAAACGAGTTGGAGGTGGGGCAGTGGCTTATAGAACAGCTTCTCTCTTTCACAATATCGCGCTCCTTGCCGGTCAAATGAATGGCGTGGGCCAATATCGTGCCTGGTCCTAGCAACCCATGGTTGTCGTATACAGAAGTGTAGTTTTCACATTCAGGGAAGATTTCTTGCACCAACTTGATTTCGTCGAGGTTCTCAGAAATATGCGTTTGCACGGGAAGGCCCTGTTCTCGCGAAAGCTCGCCCAATTTATTCATGAATTCCCTCAGGCAAACAGGGGCAAACCTCGGCGTGATGATGGGCTTAATCATTTCCAAAGATCCCTCGATTGCTTTCAGCTTGTTGATTTTATCGCAGTGGTCAATGAGCTTTTGCATTCCCTCCAAAGACTCTTCCATGGGCTCTGCGTAGCTCGGGTACGGATCATTATGGTCCATGCAAACTTTGCCCACCAAACCCCTCTGGCCCTTTTCCACGAGCAAATCTGCAAACAACTTGGTGGTTTCTGTGTCGATCGTGGTGAAGTACGAAGCACACGTGGTGCCGTTGGTCAAGGTTTTCTCAATGACCTTGGAATAGATCTCTTTTGCCAACAGGAGGGTGTCCTCCAGATCGCCGCAAAACTTGCTTTCTACGGCAAAAGTGTAGTCTTTAAGCCAGTCGAGTAACGGCAACTCCGAGCCGATTCCGACGTTTGGGTACTGCGACGCGTGGATGTGTGTGTCGATGAATCCAGGGAAAAGAAAACTGCTGGGGCTCAGCGAGTAATCTTTGAACGTGAAGTCGTGGCCGCAAACCGAACGAAAATAGGTGCTGGCATCGCCATGGAGGTGCTTCTTCTCCTGGGTGAAAGTTTCGAGGAAATCGATTTTTCCTGCAGAGTCGACGCCCACTAACGAGTTGGGCAACACTTCGATTTTGCCAAGCTTCGGCGTGTGGATCAACGTGGCATGGTAGAGAATATACTGGTCCGAGGAAGACTTTGCGGAACCCATGGTGTCACAAGTATGCAGCAGATAAGGGAGTATATCTCAACTGGGACTGAAAGACGGGTGACTTTATGGATGAATTCGAAGGTGTTTCAAAGGTGCTGTATCTCTGAAGACGATATTCAACAATAAAGGATTTTCTTGATAAGCGAAACAGACTTTCCAGTTTTCGGGGGCTCTATGGAGTTATATAGATGAGCTCGATGGCTGGGCCAGACCGGGTTCTCCGAGGTGGCCGCGGGTTTTCCGGCAGTGGGGAAAGATAAGACTAAGCAACGGGAAAAGTCAGGGGCGGAAGATGATAACTCTTGAGGGTATTCTCTATTCAGCATAGATATATTTTGCAGATAATTACTTTGCAAAATCGCCTCTTATTTAGTTTTTTTGGGAGCTCTTTGTAAAATTTTGGACGTCTTGATGATGTGCTTCGCCTAGTCTTCGGAGTTCACCGAGACCCCGCTTATTTTTTGGCCTGTGCTCGAACAGCCGTGTACGCTCCAGAGTCCAGACATCGAGAGATTTTTTTTGAGGCAGTAGTTAGTGTGGATGCAAACTTTTTTTGAGGGACCTTTGGCTTACTCTCGTTCTTCAATTTTCCGAGTTGTGTGATGTCAAGTCCATCGTATTTCTGTGCCCTGGCCTCGAATTGAATCTTGGAATCTGTCGATCTGTTTTACCTTACTATGGTGGCCCTTAAAATGGGGTTGTATAGCAATTAAACCCTGGTCAAGGGTCACAGCACATATGACCAGACTCCCGAAGTGAGCCAGAAAATACCAAGAACATAGGCCAAAACCTCGTAGGTTCCAATACTTTTGTGATGCATCAAGATAGGACTTATCGCTATGTTTTATACGCGACCCGGCTTTAACGGGTGCCATAATTGGTATTGACGGTGACATAGTTTCTTTGGTTGAACCATGCCCAGTTCAACGTTCCTTTCCCTTCTCTTTCTTCATCGTTGATCATGTGGGTTGAGAGAACACACTCACAAAGTAAAGCCGTGGCAATTCTACACCGGCCACAGGTACTTTCTGTAAGAACCTTCGACCAAAAGAAGACTAGATTTAAGGTCTTGAGGCGCCTTTTCAAAGAGTCATTACTCACAATCTACATGATTTCTTCCAGGTTCACTATATTGGCCGAAGCCTGCTGAGATTCTGGCGAGTGAAAGCTAAACTAATAGATCAGAAGCAAGTAGCGTTGATGCGATTCACACAATACATTAGCACAGTGATATCAGAAAGGTTATGGATTACAGACCGCAGAAATCGGACTCTTCACAATCAAGCCTCGCGGGATATGTCAACATCTTCCCTTGCACCTCTCAGTGCTTTTTCTCCACCCAGTGCCTTCATTAATTGATGCCCTAACATTAATAGATGCCCACTATCGATCTACAAGTACACAATTCAAAATTTTACTGTTCATTGATATATAAACGCCAGCCGGAGCTCGCGGCGCTAGGCAATTTTTAGGATACAAAGCAACGAAAGAAACACGTGATGCACAGCACTATACCGCTTACAACAAGGCACCAACAAGGCCAATGACGGCAGCCGCTCCAAACGACTTGGCGCCGTTGGCACCGTCGGTGAACGTCACGGAAGGCGAAGGAGACGCAGTGCTAGAAGAGCTGGCGCTGGTGGTCACGGCGCTTGAAGTCCAGGTGGTAGAAGGAGCAACAGATGAAGCTGATGAAGCGGCGTTTTCAGAAGACACAGACCACGAGCTGGAGGCAGGAGCACTTGAGGAAGCAACGGCCGAAGAAGAAGCCGAGGAAGAGGCGGAAACGGAAGAGGAAACCGAAGAAGAGGCCGAAGAGGAAGAAGCTTTGGTAGACGACGAGAAAACGGCCGACGACGAGGCGTAGCCGCTGCAGGAGCTGGCAAACGCAGTCTTGGCGGTGTCGGCGTTATCGTTGGGACAAATCAGGTCCAAGCAGCTTTGGATGGCGCTGGCCTCGGCGGAACAAAGACACGACAAATCGTTCAAGCCTGAGCACGAGGATTGTTTTTCAACCTGGGCCACACACGCCAACAAGCATGCAGGAGGCGTGGCGACAACTTGCGGGATGGCCATAGCGAGGGCAACGATAGAGGAGATCTTGAAACCGTACATAGCGAAAGAGGTTGTTGATGTGATCAAGACGAAGCAATGGTCGGAGGCTTTACTATTTTTAGGAAAAACCTCGCTCGCAACGTGGGACTCGTGTGTGCAGGACGTTTTCGCAGCACCACGCAGGTCGGTGGAAGCAGAAGGCCTCGTTGGGTAAACAAACATCGAAAAGGGCGCACACACATCACGTGACCACGCCGTCCGCAGCAAGCAGCTTGTCGCGTGAGTTTTGACTTCCCATCGAGCGGTCTAGACTCCTGGAGTAATATGTGGGTTTTCATTAAATAGACTAAGCGCCTCATTGAAATAGATGCCAGAGAAGGCCAGCTGTATTTGAGCGAAGGTGTAATTTGGAAGCTGAGATACATGTTTCACAAAAGGCCCTTGAATTCAAAAGCGGTGATAGTCTTTGGAACTTAGGCACTCACTGGTGCGTTTTGTTACTTTAGTGAAGGTGACCCCATTTCTCCATACAAGCTAGAATCTGGCTTTGAACGCCCAAGAGTCTATGGGCAGATAGAGGAATTTTTGTTTTGAGACAAACCAAAGAGTCTCAGGAATTGAAAACATCAAGGCGTATTGGTTTTGGCCAGAAAAAGTGGGCTAGAGCTAGACAGGCTTTGGGGCATCCGTATTGAATTTGCACCCACGGAAAAAAAGGCAAGACGTAAGGCTGCAAAATCGAAAGTTCGTATTTGATGCAAACCAGGTCCCACGATAGTGCCAATAACACTCAGCCAATAGCCACTTTGGTGAATAAGTGAGCTTGTGGGTTTTGCTTTTTTTAATCAGTTAATTCACCTACTCTTCACTCTTTTCGGGCTATATGATGGAGGTCCGAACGCAGATGACCTATCTTCGTCTTTATGTCGAGAAGTGGTGATAATCCTTCAGAAAAAGGAAAAAGTCGACGAATATCATAAAAAACTACCTTTGCGTCTTTGTTCGGTTTGTTGCTATAGAAGTTTGGGCTTCGTGGGCTTTTTAATGTTCATAAAAAAAGCAAAAGCGCTTCAAGTTCGGACTCAGCAGACTTTCGAAGAGCTGAATGTTTCAAGTCAACACTTGCTGGACTCCACTTGAGACAAATTCAGGGAGCCTTCTGAATCACCACTTCACACTCGAATGACCGCAGTATAACAACGTCTCTGGAATGCTTTAACGGCAAATTAACCAGAATTAACCCTTCACATCGCAGCGGCACCAGACTAAATCTTCACTTTAGCTGTGAGACCTGCTCCACGGTACATGAGCTCTGCGGGAAACTCGTCCACCGAAACACTGAGTTCAGCCACCACATCCATGGCCAAATCTCCGTTTAGGGCTTTCCTCAATATATCCGCTCCTATGCCGTTGGAAATTTTGATGGGGATACGAGGAGTAGCATGGACTCCAGGTGGAATGATCAAGAGCTCAGACCATTCTATGTGGGCCAAGCTCTCGCCCTTGTATGACGCCAAACAGTCTATGATCTTCGCTTTCAACTCCACATTCGCAAGTGGGTTGAATACAGTGAGTTCAATTTCCGAAGACCATAGGTGGAATGTAGCATCGACCAAAAACGGGCTTTTCCGTCCTTTCGGTGCATCGCCTTTTTTCTCTGTGTCGATGAGCTCCACGTTCCTCGCTTCTTGTCGCTGCGAAAGAAGATCGCTCAGTGAGAAGTTGAGCTCGGGAAACTGGATCCCCTCGATTTCAATCTCCTGTAAAAATCTCGTCAAGTCGGTCTCTTCCCTTAAAGAATCAGGGCTTCTTCCCGCGATTCCGAAAAAAGTATTTTCGGACCCAGAAATGACATGGCTTATGAAGTCTTCCACGATGACTCGCTGTGCATTCGAATCGTAGAAAATTGACATGCTGGCAGTGAGCAGTACTCTGTCGTTGGACTGTGGAATCTGGAGGTTTTCAAACAGAACGCTTCCAATAACGGTGCAGTTGTATATCAAGTCAAAAGTCAACATGTCGTTTATCACCCCCACTGAGACATTCGTGGGGTTGAATATTTGGAAGTCCACTACGAACTCTGCGTGTTCAGGGCTGCTAGACACGAGGAATATTTTATCCGTCAGAACCTGTGCGTTTTCAAGAAGCCAGTCTAAAAAAGTGCAGTTTTCTTTTGAGGTGGAGAGCGTCTCTGATGCATTCGACGTTCGGTGGAAATGTAAATCCCTGAGGATAGTCGACATCAACCGCAGTTCGACGATCATTTCTCTTATGTCGAGAGACCAATCAGGTACTGTAATCTTGTTCTCGGTCAATATTGACTTGAAGCGACGACCTGCAATGGACGGTTCATTTATTGACACCGATACATTGTGGTATTCGAAGGATATCACCCTGGTGCTCGATGGAAACGAGATAAGGTGAGCCTCGCCTGTTCCATGAACCAGCGCCTCTAGAAATTTATTCCCGTGGTCCAATAATGCTAAGCTTGAATCGATCTTGCCTGCAGAAACGTTGAGACCAATATTCCTCGGTATCTTCTCTAAACTGACATCTGCTTTTGCATCGAGTTGCATGTGAAGATGCCCGTGATCATCTGTTTTGACAACCACGCTGCTGGAATCAAGGCGGTACCCAAGGTCGGGAAAACTCTCCGCAAAATCGCCCAATTTTGGAGTTGGAACAGAGATATTTGCTGACATCAGTGATAAAGTACTAAAGAGCCATTTAGGCATGGTCTTTCTGTTCTCATCGGACCGCTTTGCGCTCAAGATTACGCTGACAAGATCCACATTTACCGCCAGGTGAATGAACAGATTGATCGGAGTCATTCCATTAGCGCACACGTGCAATAAACTGGCAGGGATACTGTCAATGAGCCCGGAGATTGAAACGTTTGTTGCTGAAACAGGATCAAAGTTTATGCTTGAGGTGGTCCAGTTTCCAGCAGCCACGGCATTGGAATCGCAATCGCAGAGGGATACCTCCCATTCGATTTCTCCAAGTGGAAAGTTCATAGGAACAGGAGGTATAGATAATTCAAACCCAATGCTAGTGGAATCGTCATGATCTTTAACACTAAGATCGTGAATTTCGAGGGGAATCGAGAGTTTCTCAGGCAGAACCAAGATCTTCTGAGACACACGAGCGTGTTTCAAATGCAACCTGAACCAGTTGCCCAGGACTTTGAGTGTCAGTCTTACCTCAACATCGAGGGATAGAGGCATCGACAGGTCATGACTTAAAATCGACTCAAACACGCGAGAACTGCTTCCATCCATAAACACCACGTCGCTGATGAACTCGATCTCGCTC
Source organism: Metschnikowia henanensis (assembly GCA_030674755.1). Taxonomy (NCBI): domain Eukaryota; kingdom Fungi; phylum Ascomycota; class Pichiomycetes; order Serinales; family Metschnikowiaceae; genus Metschnikowia; species Metschnikowia henanensis. The sequence goes on along the minus strand of JAKUBE010000283.1, from coordinate 1,946 downwards.
AATCGATGATCGATTAAATCCACCGAGAGTTCGGGCGGGAATATGTCCATAAAGTGTGCGTTTTGGATCTTTTCAGTGGATACGTATACGCTGCACTTATTTCTGGGTGTGATCACCACACCGCCCACAAGTATAGCAGCATATCTAGTTAGATGCCGTAGAAAAACGTTGCTGATTTTGCTGTAGTCTGTCTGTACAGATCCCACTACTTGCACAGCAACGCCAGCGTCGCTGATATCCAAAACAGATACGTTCTGCAAGTCTGCAGTCAAGGCCTCGTTGGCCAATTTGTGGAAGTCGATCATCAAGACGAAGATGAGCATGAGCACACCCAATGCAACTACGAACATCATGGCTTTCCATACACGGGGATTTCTTAGAAAGCGCCGGAGAGAGTCTTGCACACTTTGGGCACGTGCAGAAACGCCCAAGCCCACACCGGCCCAGTTTTCTAGATCCGACCCATGCAAAAGCGGGGTGTTTTCAGAGGCGCCATTATCGTCTCTACGTATATATTCCAGAGCATTTGTCGAATCCAGCGTTTTGGTGAAAGCCAGCGGACGCGTCAGCTGCCTTATCTCCACTGTACTATCAGTACTAGCGTTTATCTCATGTCCGAATCCATGGGCATTCTCATCATTTGAAGGAGAAATTTCATCATTTGTAGGGGCACTTAGTAAGGGAGTTGAGCTAGCTATGGGTCTTTCTGTGAAGTTTTCGGGACTTTCGGGCTCGTTTTCGGGCGTTATCTGACGTTTTTCCATACCACGAGATCTGCTTGGGCCGGTCAATTTATGTTTTATTTCACCGAAAGGAGCCTTTTGTCGTGTCTCTGCGATCTCGGGCTGAGTTACTTGATTTTTTCGACTCTGCCTCCCTGCGCCCCCGGTTTTCGTTTTATTCTTCGACATCTTTTTCGAAAAATACCGGCTTATTTTCTGGGTCCTCGTGTGAAATGGTGGTTGCTCCTTTATAGCTGTCTGTCCTTTGCTGTAGATGCTAATAAGGGCTCACCATATAAGAGACAAAAGGATAAAGGAAGAAAAGTGATATATACTCGATAGACACTGTCCCTAATGTCACCCACTGATTCCAATCGGTATAAGACAGTTGTAAGAACTGGTTTGGGGTCGGGCAAGAGAATAAGGATCTGGTCTTTTTTTTCCGGTGGATTGTGGGGTACGCTCGGATCGATGCCTTGCAATGATACTTAACTTGGAGCAGGTATTCGAAATTTTCCCAACGGCGCTGGTTTATTGTTTATATTTCTTCACTTTGCTCAAATACAAAATACTCTCTCTAAAGAGGGAAAATTGTATATTGGTATATTATCAATTAGGTAGAAGGGGGATGCTGAAACTGCCCCCACCTATAACCCCTATCGCGCGATAAGCCTAGACAAGGCTGCGGCAGACATATAAAAAATTTCCTCGTGTTCCTTCTGAGGACTTTGCATCTTCATGAAACGCATATTTCACAAATTACAGATCTTGCAAAGATTGTTTCTGGCGCCTCGGTTTCGGATATACGACCTGTTAGAAGTGATACATTCACCGAGCTATGGCTCTATCACGCCTGGCTGCAAATGAAAATGAAGCATAGATCCTGGAAACTCGTCCATTAGTGCATTTGTCCAATTGACATCATGTTTTCAACTCTAAATATCAACTTTGGCTCTGATGTGCAGCCTGATGATGTTCACAAACAAGAATGGGGCCATGCGCATATCTTCCGAAGTCAATCTAGGCCCTTTCACAAAGGTCAATGAAGAATTACATGCTGCAGATCTGTTCATTGGGGGTTTTTGTTCACATCTCAAGCCAGATATCTTGCAGATTCAAAACAATTGCCTCGGCGTAACTAACTTTTTTACAAGACCATACATGCCATGCAGCAGGTCAACAATTATTGTTTATTGGATATTATACAAAAATAGAACAAGTCAG